>JAOWBW010000858.1:980979-1015012 GCA_026119855.1 Campanula takesimana
TTTGTAGGGCTAAAGAGAGAAAATGGCCAAAAGATGCATTAATTGTTTAATTTGTTAGAAATTTGGTGAGCTAGCTCCATTATAAGAGTGTAATAAGAATTGTTCAAGCATTCCATGTCCCCATGTTTGCTTGCCTTAAACTATTTGGACCTTCCTTTAATAAAAATTTAAATAGATATAGTCATCAAATTATCTTCATCAGAGAATTATAGAGATTTGGAGCGAGTGGAGTCGGACAGACTACATAGATCCATCTCCTTCAAGTGGATGACCTTATAAGTTGGTGGGGACCGAAAAAAAGCAACCCTACCTTCATAATAAGCGATCCAATGGCCATGAGTCTGACTGCTAGGCAGTCCTACTGCACGGGGAAAAAAAAAATGATACAACGGCCATGAGTCTGACTACTAGGTATTCCTCATCCAAGGGTTTTAAATCCAAAATTAGTCATTTGATCATGTTCATATTCAAATAGTTTTATGTTCCAATGCCATATAAAAGTAACATAACAGACGTCAATACAGGAAATGTACACCTTCTTCTACTTAAAGTAAACAACCGCAGTTTGGTTTCGGTTGTAGTCCAAAAGGGGAAAATTCTGAATGTGTTTGGTGGCTAGATACAACAAATAAAGTAACAGTCGCAGGTTAGGTTCAAAATTCTCAACTACTGTTTTCGGTAGTAAAATACTATGTGCAGCCCAAAATAATCAGGGAGATTAATTTTGTCCAGTTGTAAAATCTGTAAGAGAACATTATTCCACACAGGGAACAAACTCCCTCCGTCACATCCGAAATAGGATTTTTGGTCTCGACATGGGGATTAAAGAATACTAGTACTATTTTATTAGAAAAAGTGGTTTAAAAAATAAGTGTTGTGAGAATGGAGGAGAGAGAAACTGTGTAGAGAATATTAAATGAAATATTGTTGTGGGTAGGACAAGTTGGTCCCATTAATAAAGAAGTAATAAAACTTTCTAGTTTAGGATGTGTCCTATTTCAGGTGGGACACCAAATATAGAAAATTGTCTTGTTTTCAGATGGGACGGAGGGAGTATAAAGATCTTGGGTCACTTCCCTTAATAAGGGAAGTGACCCTTATTACCAATTGATTTAAAGTGGAACATCAAACTTTATCATAGTATCCTTGGTTGCAGTTGTGGAGCTCATCGAACACTCTTTTAATCTCAATCCTCCATCTCGTGAATAGGATATAAATGGTCATACTTAGACATTTAGTTATTTTCAATAAAATACAGTCACACTTAAACTCTATTACTCAATTTACTCTCTCTATCTTAGGAATAAGTGTCGCGTTTGATTTGTTTATTTGTTTTCTTTTTTTTTTTTTTTTTTCTTTCTTTGTTTTTTCGTAAAAGAAATATAAACATTTGTTTTGAGATGGATCAAAACGAAAAAATGAGTCGATTATTGTAAAGTTAATGCCAGCTAATTGTTGTCTGAAAGCCTGAGCACCAAATAAATGATGGTAAACTCAGCTCAATCGCTCATAAGCATAGGCGGACCTACGCTTGGTGGGTGCAAGTGCACCCATTTAATCAATAGTTATGTCTGGTTTAGTGTTAAAAATGTTAGATTTTTAACCTGTTGTGAGTTTTTGCACCCACTTAGAAAAGTGTCATGACAAGACATGTACAGAGAAAAATAGGCAGAAGACGAAGGTCTGAATATTTGGGCAGATTGATAAATCGCGAATAATGACCCTGAACTGAAGTCAGACCTGCGGAAAAGATTTGCCTTGCAGTTATGCTAGATCGAAAAAAGATGAAGACGCCATGATAAGTTAATGCCTATGGAGAAAAAAAAAATACTCCCTCCGTCCCAAAATTAAATTCAAATTTGACTATTCAATTTTTTTACGAATATGAACACTGTTTCACTAGACATGTTGTGTGATGCACATTTAAACCTAATCTGTAGACATGGGAAGAACTATTTGGGACAATAAAAAATGACAACTGAGAAGATCATTTCGGGACAGATGGAGTATATGGTGCCACTGTAAATACCCATGTTTATAAAACCATTTGTAGGGATTGTGTTCATTCATAACAATAGCCTAAAACAATGGAAAGTACAATAATGCCCTCTTATCTCTTGGGCTACAAGAACACCAAGATTTATTTACATCACCTAGTTAACCACCCTGCAATCGAGCCTGATCTCTTGTCCACCATTGATGCTACTCATTTTGATCATAGAATTCACAAACGCGTTGTTAAACTCCGCTTGAGAGCTTGCATACTTTGACACCAAAGTTTTCCCCCTCGTTGTACTGACTAGAGATTGATCTGAGGAGAACAAACTCTTCCCCTGCAGAAGTAACTTGTAGTACACATTATCAAAAGCCGTGGTCGAAGAATCCATGGTGGCTCCCGCATTCTTAACCGTGTTATGAACAGGGCACACGTTCTTTAAGCTGGCTGCAAATGACGACTGCAATGTGGGGTCCACGTCGTTTGTTTTGTCAAAGTTGTGGATCCTGTTTTGAAACGATGAGCAATGCGAGAACCCCAACGTGTGGCCTCCTGAATTAATGTCAATGTCAAACAAATTAGGGTCATTTTCGTCTTTCTTTTTGTCATTCCAATTTTGTCTGTGCCAAAACATTTATTTACCTGAGAGTGCGACTAAATCATCAAAGGAAAGACCTCTTTGGGAGAAACTCTGTTGTAGTTGAGATATGTTGAAGGTGGGAAATGGAAGTTGTCTGGTTTCGCTTGCTTTTGATATTCTTCCGTCTTTTCTTCCTTTCGGCACTTCCCAATTAGGACCTCCAGACTGAATTCAGTAATAGAAAGAGTAAAAATTGGTTTGGGAAGTTAATTACTCCCTCCGTCCGTCCCAAAATGAATGTCCAAAAAGGTTTCAAATTTGCTTTTGATCAAGAGAAATTATGCAAATCTTTTGAACATTCATTTGGGGACGGATGCAGTACTTGATAATGAAAATCATACTGACCAGAGTAACTGCATCTCTTGCTGCTAAAGCCAATATATCAGCACAAGAAACAGTGCCAGGACAAAGAGCCTCCACTTCTTTCTTAGCTTCGTCGATGACATAAAATGCATGCAATGAAATATTTGGAGGCCCGTCTTTTTCCGCTTTATTCTTCCCCTTTGAGTTGAGCAGCACAGAACCATCACAACCCTTCAAAAACACCCAAAAAAAAAACAATTAATTAATAATAATAATTTAAAACGATATGGAAAAAGAGAAGAACAAGGTTAAAGGAAAGACTAATATTGTGTTAGAGGGTGATTATATACGTACTCTAATGAAGCAGTCATGGAAATGCATGCGGAGGAGTGCAGCAGGAACAGTGTTATCATTCGACATGACTTTCTTGACAACGTTAGTTATGGTTGACTCGGCATTGGGGCAAGTCTTGTCATAATAGTTAGAACTCAAAGCCAAAGCTACATCAAAAGAGACAAGTACAAGAAACAAAACAAACGTGCCAAGTACTGAACCAATGCTGTTTCTGACTGCCATTTTAATCTGATAACTCTTTGAGGCGCGTTTGCTGTTGTGATCAATCTATGAAAATACACAGTTATATACACACACACACACACATATATGTATATATACATATACATATACGTTGTAGGATAAGGGACAGGACATGCATATGGTTGTTAGTAGATTTGGTGAGCTACAAAATTAGAGTATAATACTATAGAGAGTTGTTATTTTCATAAGTGGATAAGGTCCTGCATTTCACCTGTGAGAAAGAGCGACACTTATCATGGGACGGAGGGAAGAGAATATTATTGTGAAAATATATATGCCTATTTTTTCTTCATTTACAACTACAATCGTAACGGTTTTGGCGAATATGTTTGGTTATTGATGCAGTTGAATTTGTTTGTGTTTGATGTAGAGATATTAAGAAATTAATATGGCTTTATTAGATGACCTTCCCTAACAAATCAGATTCTTGCATAGATTATCCACTTAATTAAAAGAAACAAAAAAGTTTATCTTCCTACCTACTTACTCTGTTTTCTATACCTACCTAATTTTGAACTGTCATAACATAACAATGATATCATTTTATTATATGCAGTAATTCACTTTGTAACATGCCCTATTTTGACAAAAAAAAAAAAAAAAAAGGGAAAGCAGCACAGTAATTAGCATTGAAGCCTTCAATCGTCCTCAAACATGTCCGTTTCAGCGAATTTATTCTCCTTTGGACATCTTAACCTCTGTTTCAGCTCACTATGGGTCTTACACATCCTGTCCGCAGACTATATATTACTCCCTCCGTCCCGAAATTAATTCCGAAGATTTTTAAAAAAAAAATCAGATTTTCATTTTGGGATAGAGGTAGTATGAAATACTCCCTCCGTCTCAAAATAATCCTCTCATTTGCCATCTTTCAATGTCCCAAAAAAGTTCTTCTCATTTCTACAATTTAGGCTTAAAGGTACATAAACAAAATATGACTAGTGAAGCAAGTGTTCACATCCTTAAAAAGTTTGAATAGTCAAATGAGAAGATCATTTTGGGACGGAGGGAGTATATTCCATGCCCTTCACTTTCAGCTCTCACTATGGGTTTTTGTAAGATTGGTGAGATAATTGTTTGTAGATGAGGCAAAAAAGCTTTCTTTCTGGAGATAACTTGAAATTTCTCATATTGAGTCTGTGTGTCAAGAGTGTGTGTGAGAGAAAGAGGATTAGAATGATAAACAAGTATATTATCACAAATTGATTTTATTACAAACACTTTTGGATTTAAAAGAAGTAAAGGTTTTGGATTTAAAAGAAGTAAAGGAAAGATATATAATGAAGCTGCAGCCTCACCTTGCTTCTTATTAATAATGCATAATCATCACCAATATATAGACAAAATAGTGTGTAAATAAAACACTTATCCACTAATTTTTGGTGGATAAATTTCTCTGCTCTTCTATATAAATGTTTTTGATTGCCTTTGAGTTCATGGGTTTTGCTGAAAAATCCTCAATACCATGTATTTTTTGTATAAAATACAAAAAATATCGGCGGGCTGCTTCTTTTAAAATAGTAAGCACGCCACAGCCATTGAAAACCCCAAACCCTAAACCCTAAAAGCCATTAATTCATCCCCATCTCTAGAATTGAACCGAGCTCGAGAATGTCTGACCGAAAGTCCAACCGGATTGGACTATGTTATCGAACGTCTTGGTCACACCATCACTAGTAGTGACCATGAAAGATAAAGATTCACCATCGAGATACGAATTAGATTGCCAGTTAGCTCCCCAGTTCCTTGACATGGCCACCCATCCAGTTTTCGAGCCCTTGATTTGCACTGACTTAATATCCCCTGCTCCTCCCACATTTGTTATCAAAACAAGCTCAAAGTAGTCCCTTCCATTGATGGTGAATCTAACTCCTCCACGTTTCTTACATGGAACCCTGCTCCCATAAAGAATCATAAGGTCAACAACATATATATGAGTGTGAGTGTGTGTGAAAGAAGGCGACATATATGTGTACAAGTATATGTGTATTTGTATGTGTATATGTGTGTATGTCTATGTGTATGTCTGTGTATGTGTATGTGTATGTGTATGTGTATGTGTGTGTATGTACATGTGTATGCAGTGGCAAAGCCACCTTATGGTAATGGGGGTCATCCGACCTCCTTAATTTTGGAGTTGTATCATTTATCTCCCCTTCTGAATTCAGAAAAAATAACATTTCCACCACTAAATATTAATTTTTGCAGTCTTGACCCCCTTACATTCAGGCAAAATTAACATTATTTCATAATTTTGACCCCCCCCCCCCCTCACTAAATTTCTGGTATGCAAGTATAGGTATAGGTATAGGTATAGGTATAGGTATAGGTATAGGTATATCATATATGTATATGTGTACAGACCTTTGGTAGAGGACAGGGACGATGCCGCCTCTGTAAATACCGATCTTCTCCCAAGCAGGCTGAGCCATATCGAAATGTTCGCGGGGTGGGTTGCACCAACCACCATTATCACTAGGCTGATCAAAATTCGGTGGGCAAAAGTTAGTAGCTGTAATAGTTACAGACCTCCCTCTGATGCACCATCTTGGATCCGCCTTGTAATCGCACATAATCTTGAAGCACTGCCCACACGCACTTCCACCATTGAACAGTGCCGTGCTCAAAGCAGCAGTTCTAGTTTTGTAGCCCGTCGCATACAAGTTACCATATCCACAAGCACCACCTATATCCATACAAGTTACATAAGATTCAAAAGATATATACACACACACATATATGTACATACATACACAGTGGGGAGGCTACAGTATAGCCAAGGGGATCATCTGACCCCCTTTGTCTTTTACATGTTTACATTTTACTACCTTGAAAATTTGAAAAAAAAAAATAGAACTAAAATAATAAGAAATTCTAAGTTTTGACCCCTTATCTTGGGGAAAAAAAAAACACTAAATTTTATTGACCCTCTTCTAGTTAAATTTGTACATTTTTATGTAACATTTTAAGTCTAAAATGATTCCGACCCCTTTGAACAAATTCCTGACTTAACCACTGTACATACACACACACACACAAATATATATACATACATAAGCACATATATATATATACACATACACACACATGTATATAGAAGTAAAAGTGTTGTATGCATACCCATTGTGCCTGAAGCATCACTGCCACCATAGAAGGTGGCGTGAGCTCTGGTCCAGCCTGAAGCTGCAAAAGCATTGGCATGAACAAGAAGACAACAAACCACAACCAAGAAAGACAATGAAAGAGCGATAGTTTGCGCCATTTTTTGCAGGCGACAAAGAGAAGGAATGAGGAAGAAAGTGAGGGAGGGGGGAGAGGAAGAGAGTGTATCAAATTTATGGTTCCTCTAGATTACAACTATGTGCCTTAAATAAGAACCATATTTTCCACCAATCTAACACCCTCACATGGGATCTCTGCAAGTAGAGAATGGGGAGAGATAGAGACACAGAGAGAGAGAATATATAAAAATGGATTATCTCTGGGTAGACTGTACAAGTCTGAATCTCATTCAATAATACCCATGTTCTATATCTCCATTGGCTATAAACTCCACATGGCATCCCCAACAGAAGAGCCGTGAATTAATCAAAACCCATGAACCAAATTGTTCAATTTTTTTTATTTTTTTATTTTTTTCAATTTTTTAAAGTGTTTGAGTTTGATGCTAAAGGAAGGCAAATGCAACATATTGAATAGGGCAAATGACAAATAAGGGTCCCAAGTTTGGGGGTCGTTCGTAGAAAGGGGTCCGATGTTTTAAAACTCGCAGATCAGGGTCTAATGTTGATAAAAAAAAAACTAGCAATTAAGGGTTTTTTTTTTTACGGAAATGTTAGATTTTTCAGTTAAATCAACATGTGGCATGCACATGTGGACCAAACTGAAATTATTTTTACTTTAAAGGGGTAAAATGAATATAGTAATGTTTAAGGGACTAAAAGTGAAAACAAAATTAAAAAAAAAAAGTCTAAGTCACACGAAAAATATTTAAAAAAAAAAAAAATCAATATTTTACTTAATTATTATTTTTGAAAAAAAAAAATTTGCTTTTGGAAAAATATTTCACTAAATTTGTTTTTCCTTTAAAAGAAAATTTCACTAAATTTTTTTCTTTAGGAAAATATATCACTAAATTAATCTATCTTGAAATAAAAATTTAACATATTTCACTAAATTAGTAAATTATATTTTTGAAAAATATATATATAATTTATTATTTTACTAAATTAGTTTTGTTTTTAATTTTTTTCCTTTATTAAAAGTAAAAATAATTTCAGTTTAGTCCACATGTGCACGGCACATGTTGATTTAACTGAAAAATCTAACATTTTCGTCAAAAAGCCCTTAATTGCTAGTTGTTATCAACATTAGACCCTGATTTGCGAGTTTTAGAACATCAGACCCTTTTCTACGAACGACCCCCAAACTTGGGACCCTTGTTTGTCATTTGCCCTATTGAATACTACAATGTGATATGGAATATTTTTGTTTAAAAATCAAATGGCACAAACCTCTCACATGGCTCTGGTTTGACCTTTTGTGAGGAAATTCCATTATTCTTTATGTGCCCCCCCATCCACATGCTTTTTGACATTAGCTGTGAGGTGTCATTACTTCTCCACAGAACCCTGCAAATATATGAATATTGTATGTAAATAAATATTAGGATGATGCAATAAATTTTGATTCTCCTACCCAGATCTCTGAAACTGGACAAATTCATTTAGTTGGGAAATAACATTGAGCATCTAATTTTGCCCTTTTGCCAGAAATTAAATGTTTGAATACCTTTCTTTGATTCTCATTTAAGCTCTGCTCTAGGGAAATGTCAGTTTTTAACTTTTTCTGACGAGAATACGTGGTTGGTCAACATTGTTGAAGACCACTTCCAAGCAAAGAATACATGATTAGTGAAAATAAATGATGCCAAAAGGTAAGTTTCTCGCATTTACGATTTTTTTTATTATATTGTTTGCCCTTAATCAAGATTATGCAAGCAAAAGCACCCTCTCAGATCGGGATTGCGTGCTGTCGTCGGTACTGCATAGCAGTCACATTTGACGATTCACATATCCCTTAAATCAAATGGACAACCCATGTTGGTGGTGGTGGGGGGGAGGGCTCGAAAAGATCCTTGAAAATCAATCCAACGGCCAACAATTTAACTGTCACGCAGTCCAATGTCACTGACCCAAGATCCCTCTCCACCCCACAATAAGTATAAATTGTTTCTAACCTATTTCAATCCCGCGACAAAAAAATATTTCAGACATGGATTCTGAATTTGGTACCCCAAAAACAAAACTTAGCTTTAAGAAAAAGAAAACTTGTAAAGAACAGCATCAGAATAAGGCCTCTAGTTGGTCAATATGACCTCTCAGTCAAGAAATGGGGGCTTGATTCATCTAATGTTTGGTACACCACCACCCCCATCATTGTAGTTGACATATTCATCCCTAACATTCAGGTTTCCAGCAAAAATTAGGAAAATGTTTTCTGCTATAAATTATAATACCTCCGTCCCAGAGCAAGTGTCCACCTTTTTTGCATGTTAGCACGAAGGAACTTTGAGATATAATCTTAGGTTGATTTAATTATCATAATGAAAATATAAAACTTGTTTCTTAGACACCATTATATATACTATCAATAACAATTTTTAAATTTTCATTAAGATAATTAAATCAACTTAAAGTTATTGCTCAAAGTTACTTCGTGCTAACATGCAAAAAAGGTGGACACTTACTCTGGGACGGCGGGAGTACATAAAGACTAATCATAGTGAACCCTCCCATTCATTAACTCTCACCATGTGATTATAAATTCTTTAAGACAGTAGATCCGAAGTAGAAATGAAACCTAATGGAAATTATTGCAATATTCGGTTAAAATTTCTCGGGTTAAGTTTATTCTATTGCAAATGGTAGCATATTAGGTATAAGAAAGTTCAACTAGTCATATCATTACGCGTCAAGTTCAGGCCAAAAGGTAAGACGAACTCAATCCAGAATCTTGTACAAAAACAAAAAGATATTGGACCACAAAACAATAGATTAGATCTTTATGAATGATAATAATATATCCCTAGAATGATTGGAGTATGGCACACACAAGATTGAAAACAACACACATCTACCTAAACATACATAAGTTTATATATAAGTATATTCTTATACCATAATGAAACAAAAGTACGTACCTAGCAACGCCTTTTTGTCCCTATCTCTCCATGGTGAAAAGTTAACTTCTTTGTAGAGAGATCTAGAATCGCATCATTCGCTAGGGTTCCTTTCCCAATTAAAAATTTGTGTGCAGACCAAGCCCACATTCTTGCACATGCTGCTCCGTACAATGAGTGAAGGTTAGAAACCAATGAGCTGACTAAATGGTAAGAAAAATAATAGATAATTATCGGCGCCAATGGAAAGAGTCATTAAGCCCTGTTCTTTGAGCAGTGTGAAGAAATCAGCATTGACTTATAATACTGGAACTTGGACAAATACCCAATTTTTGCATTTAAAATATCAATTACAAAGGGAAAAAAGAAAATAGTAAAGCAGTGATTAAGCTTTCATTCACAGACTACATTATTGTACTATGTCATGAAGCCATTTGCATTTATGATGGATCAATGAGGTAACATTGCACAATAGCTGATAACCTATCCAATATTCATCCTTGTAACCTTCAATTTCCTTTTCTAACTAGAATACTTCCGACTCCGAGAAAAAGGAGCAGCAGTTCCCATTTTTGCCCGTCAAAAATAAAAAGAAGCCACATTTGTAAAAAAGCGACAAACTCGGTGCAAAATCATGAAGGTACAAGCAAGTAAAGCTACATCCTTAAAAAAATGTGTCATTATACAATGTGACTCTTGTTTTTTTTTTTTTTTTTTGGGTGGGGGGGGGCAGAGGGAGTACTATAAATTGCTTTAAACTTACTGGTCAATGGATAGACAAAGCTCCTTATATACTCATAGTCATGACTCATGGCTTCTTACCATCTACAAAAAAAACTCCCTATGCCAAATACACTAAAGAAAAAAGAAATACGAGCTACGATAAATCATTCATCCAGTTGACACATAATGATAAGGGAGAGCACAAGAAAGGGGAACCTATGCAAGCATGAAAAACATGTTTATTGTTAACTATCAACTCTTTGTCATAGGAGTTTCATTAGTGACTTCATATTGTTTAGAGTTGTCTAGACAATATTCAGACTAAGGAATACATCGTATTGGAAAATACGTGTTCTTTTGACCCGCGAAAAGAACTCAAGAAACTATTGTTATAAGGAATACATATTTGGAAATGAATTTTTCAGATAGAAACAAACAAAATATTGCACTGTCATCATATTCAGGAGCACCAGCAATTGCCAAAGGTAATCTGTTGTCAAACTTATCATCAGGACTGTGTCATGAACCTTCTAAGCATGCAATTTGGTTTCATGAACACATCACACTCGAAGCTCAATTGAATGAGATTGCGTTATTACACGACAATTGTAGAGCAACAACTCTGTGGAGAGATAATGAAGAAAATGGAAATCGAAGTTCTTCATAGAAGTGTATGCTAACAGTCGTTTCAAGACATCAGGATCTACAAAAGTCAGAGCATGATAGACTTGCTTCCAATACAACCTTTAACCTACAGTTTCACTCATGCTTCGGTTTTCTGTTCCTAATATCATCAGAAGAACTTCTTCTTTCTATTTTTCAGGCTTATAACAATCCAACAATCATAGAATCATCTCATTTTTTAAAACATGGAGCTGAAAGGAAGAGTATAATTATAGCTACAAATGTGTCACTCAGACATTAAGAGGTTGGCACGTTCTAGGGAGAAGTTAGGTCATCTTCAGATAGCTGGCTTCTCCTAATCAAAAAGGTTCTATATGACCCATGTTTGAGATGACATTAAATTTTAAGATTCTTGTATTCCAGAAAAAACACTCAGGACTCATGGATTATGCTTGAAGATAGTTTTAAAAAGACACTAACACAAGTTATAGCATGTATTTCCTGGATAGCGATATTACGTCCTCAACACACCTTACCCTTCAAGAGATCACTGGGTCCTTCAGAATCCTCGGTAGATAAAACTGCTTGGATGAACTTGAGGATTCACCCTTGTCCCAAACACCTTTTAGAGACCATGAATTAGTTCTTTTTATCAATGAAAGCTGGAAGCAGAAGAATGGCGATTAGCTCTCTTGTCATAATCCCATCATTTGCGTTTCCAAATTAGTGGTTGGCATCACCTGCCGGATTAATTTGGTTTAGGAACTTTATTATAGAATTATAGAATGATTCTCAGGAATTAGGCCTCGGCAATCATTGCTTGGGATAAAATAATGCATTTCAATTTCCCAAAAGACTTGAACAGGTAACAAGACAACATACCAAATCCAGCTTGCCAGCAGCGACGATGATATGTTAATAAAACATCTACCTGTCTTTGAGGATGCAATACATCTCTGTACAATTCTTTCAGACATGAATCTTTTTGTCGTTTGTAGGCACAAACCTCCATTAAGGTATGGCCAAGTACTTGTCATCAAAACTTGATGTATTTGTCACCAATAATCTCCGCATGAACACAATCCATCTTTTAAGTGATGGAAGAACTTTGTATCTCTGACAGAAACCTCCCTCCCCTCGATTTCATAAAGATATAGCAGTCCCCACAGATTCTGAGATTCTTAATAACACGTAGACTAGACCCGAGTGGAGTGTTCTGAAGTCCTAACACAACCGCCAATTTCTCGATGTGCCCACACAGAATATGCTCCTTCTACTGGTCTTCCACATCTTGCAGTACAAAAGAAGCAACAGAAAAATGTCCAGATTTCTTTCTTTTCGAACTCAGCTCATCCAATCTTTCCATTATTTGGGCCATTTGAGGATGTGATGCATCTCCTGCTAAAAGCATATGCACCTTGTCCTTGATCTCCACCCAACTACATTCAGGGTTCTTCTGTAACCCCTTACTCTTCATCAAATCCCTCACTCTATCTACTTCTTTCCATCTGCCTTTTGATGCATAAATATTGGACAAAAGAACGTAGTTTCCCAGATGATTCGGTTCTAATTCAAATAATTTGCGAGCAGCCATCTCAGACAAACTCATAATTATGATGAAATCGACAAGAACTAAGTAATGCTCCTCAAACACTGGCATCAGGTTCCAGTGGCATTTCCTTAATTATGTCATAAGCCTCCTCAAGCTTCCCCACACGACTAAAAAGGGCCACCATGCAAGCATAATGCTCCACTCTAGCTTCAATACGACTCTTTTGACATGCTGTCAAAGTAATCCCGCCCTTCTTCCGTAAGGCCGCTCTGGCTACATGCAGATAACAGACTAGTGAAAGTAATGAAATCGGGATTCTGGTCACTTCTCTTCATCAAGCTGAAGATCTCAAAAAATCCTTTACCCTTCCATGCATTGCATACCCACCCATCATTGCATTCCAGCTAACTAAATTACGATTTGGCATCAAATCAAAACGGAGCCTAGCTAAACGGATTTTCCCGCACATAAACATCATTTGACAAACTCTTTCTGAGCTGCAATATTACCGCCTGCCGGAAGAAACCAAGGGATAGTCACGGCATTCGGTCTCACAGCAGCAATCTGCATCTCTCTGAGAAGGTCCAAGGCCTCGATATCTTTGCCATGTTGTGAGCAACAAGCTATAATAGAAGTCCAAGACACATCGTTCAATTCCAACCCTTGGCTTTGGAACTTCTTAAACACCCTCAACGCTTCTTCAGCCAAAACATCCTTGCCAACCCAGTAACTAAAGCATTACAAGAACCCAAATCCAATTCATCCAGTTCATTAAGAACTTGAAACATCTGATGAGCAGAAAAGTGAAATCAACAGAAACACATTAACAAGAACAATCAGACTTCAAATGACCAAAGCTTTCCCAGAATTTTTCCAAACATTTTCCTCCCCTTCAATAAACTGACCCTTGGTGTTTAAAGGGATTTCGGTTCAGTTTCCAAAGAAGTAACTACCAAATAACTGCTAGTAACTACTAATTAACTGCTACATAATAATAAAATAGGACAAGTAAATTAATTAACACCTATACTAATTTTATGGCTCAACAACCAGCCACATGATGACGACTCTGATAGACACGCCACGGACCCCGTCACTAGTCCTCTTCAGAATTGGCTCATCATTTTCATGTCCATTAACTTGCCTCACATCAACATCTCTGCTGTAAATGCACACTTACCATACATACCGATATGTGAACTCACAACACAATTATCGAATCCAAGACCCATCTTGATCACATAATCATGTATTTGAACACCCATATCAAAACTCTCCAAGTCCCAATCCAGGAAACAACACTAGATATGGCAGTCCCGGCAGCCATAAAACTAACCAAATGCATTTCCTTAAACATCAACATCACCTCCAAGGAATGCCCACTCTGATTAAACCCCACAATGATCCCGTTCCACATAACAAATTAGGCTCAATCCCAAATTCCTCCATCCTAAAACCACCATCTTCGCTTCCTTAACAAACCCATTCATGCATACCCGGCAGCCAAAGCGCAGCATGCCACCCCATCAGGTTCAGGCATTTTATCAAACAACACGTGTGTATCACTTAAAAAGCCAACTTTTACAATTTACATACATAAGAATCAATGAAGATTGAATAAATGAATCAAAACCGAAGCCAGATGTTAAAACAAAACCATGAATTTGTTTTCCAGCTTAATCGCTAATAACCTGCTACAAGCTTTAACTGCAGTTGGAACAAGGTGGATATCTGGGAGAATGACTCGGGATAACATGAGGGAAAAGAAATGAAGGTTTTATTTATCGAAAAGAACGAACTTTTAGGAAGTGGAAATGAGGGTTGAGAAAGAGGAAATGGTGGGCTCTGGGAGAGAGTTGAAGAGGAGAGTGGCGGCGGGGAATAGAGAGTCGATATCTATTGTACCATTGTACCACTTTCGTGTGTTACGCTCCGTACCACTTGTAATCCAACCGTTCACATATTTACATAATACTAGTGAGCAATCTGTCAAAATTCGACGGGAGCATAGTAATGCTGAGAATATTTTTATTTAATATAATTGAAGTTATATAATTAAAGGATATAAGATTATGAATAAATTGTATTTTATTCTCACTATCATCACTATTAATAATTGTCCACCTAAAAAAAGTGATACAACTAATTTTATTCGTCAAACATACAAAGAAAGAGAAAGAAAGGATGACACAAATAAATATAATTAGTCTTCTTTTACTACTACCTCTACAACATTTTTTTTTTTTTGAATTTTTTGATTGAATTAATTAAATTATCTTAATTTGTAATATAATAAATGAAAATATTTTAAAAATAAGAGAATATGTGAAAATAATCTGAAAAATTACTACTTTCCACCATGCTATATCTTTTTTCCTCTCCTTTACTTTCCACCACCACTCTGCCACCTTCCTGAATCACTCCTTACACATACACCCTTCCCCTAATTCATCCTCCTCTTCCTCTCCTTTTTACACTATACAATATTATCATGAACTGATTCTCCACATGCAACATTTACTTCATATAAAACATATTTGAGGTTAATTTCTATTTTAGATTTTTTTTTCATGCGGTTTTCTATTTTTTTATATTAAAATTTAATTTAAAATAATCTGGTAAACAAAAAAAATTGCCCAAAATATAAAATGTTGTATATTTAAATATTAGCTTCAATTAAAAAAAGAATAATACCAATCAGATATGTGTAACTCCAAAAATATCTTAAAACCTCCCTTAAAACGTCATGTGCTAGTCACATGACATAAAATCTGTTAAAAAACTAACATGCAGTTACTTTTGTAGTCAGATTGCAACAAAAAGATAGAGTGGATGTACCAATTGACGAAATTGAAATGACATCATCAACATTGCGAATTTTGGGAAATGTCAGGAACCAAATTGCAATTACCCCTATATTTTTCTATGTTTGGCGCAAAATACAGCTGCAATAATTACTCTATGCTATGCGCTATTATGAAGCAAGCAGAAGTATGCGTCAAATTTGACACAGATTTGGCCCTGTGCCATTCTCTTTTACCTTCTTTTAAAATATTCTTTTTACATTTAAAGTATAATATTTCCTTTGTTTCAAAATAAATTCTCAATTTCCTTTTTAATTATTTAATTCAAAAATAAATTTAAACAAAAATTTAGACATTCATTTTGAGACGGAAAATGTATAACTCAATTTTATTTATATTAACAATTTTAAGAAAATGTAAACATTAATTTTTATATATATTAATTGCATTGTTTGGTAAGTTAATTATTTTAATATTTATTAGTATAATGTAATTTGAATCATAAAATATGAAAATACATAAAGTAGTGAGGAATATTCTGAGAGTATTCTTATTTGATGCAAGATTTGAATTAAACTGTTAGAGATGGTGGAATATATTTGGTGCTGAAATTGCACTATTTTAGATTTTTGGTACAATTTCTGCACCAAACCGTTGGAGATGCCCTAATAAATTCAATCTAAAAATGCTTGTCCATAATAAATGTCCAATTTAAATTTTAATTTTAACAGTTTATCTTCTAATTTATATTTGTAAAAGTAAAAGTTTATATGATGAATAGTAAATGATTTATTACTCCTAGTCTTAAAATACTACCGTATTTGATTTGTCAGCGCTTTTAAGGAATATGCTTTACCTGTTTGTATAGTGATTGTACTATGAAAAATAAATGCTCTAACACTGTTTATCTTTTTATATGAAAAAGCGACATTTAGTTTATGACAAACAAAAAAGGAAAGCGCAACCTTTATTATGAGATGGAGGAGATATGTTTTATTTACAACAATATTTTCTCGAAATCAATCTTGGTAGTTTTTTTTTCCATAAACAAATGAATATATATTTATAATATAATTTATCTACTAAAAATTTGAAGAAAAAAAAACTCATTTATCCCGATTTATATTGGCAACAAATATTTTAAAGTCTTGTCTGTAGGTTACTTGCACCATGGTACATTGCACAAATAATTTATCTTATTTTAGAAATACATATTTCATTTTAAGATGACATGAAGAAAATCACTACTATATTTTAAGAGACAAAAAGGAGTATATATTTACGTAGAAACTTTGATAGTTATTATTACTTGAAATTTGGACTAAAAGAAAAAAGTAATATATGCCTCACTAAATTTTGTATGTCCATTATAGTATGACTTTATATTTTTAGGAATTTAACCCCCTTCACAGTAAATTTTAGATTTGTCACTGCTTCACCTGCAAAGATTATGCATTTTCTATTGTTTTAAGTTTCTACACATATAAATTTTAATTTATGATAATATATACTCCATATATACATAAACATGTTAGATATTTCACCATTTAAGTAACCCTCTTATAATAAGTCAAGTCAATAATTCGCTAAAAATAATATTTTCATCTCTTGTCTATCCACTTTTTTTTTTTGTAATTATTTCCAAATTTAGTTTACCCATTATATTTGGAAATCAGTTTAGATTTAGAATTTTTTTTATCTAGTTTGTAAAATGACTATTCCAATTTAGAACCTAAGTACTCCCTTCATCCCACAGAAAAATAATCTTATTTTTGTGTGTCATCTTTTTGTTGAATTTTGATCAAATAATATAAATACAACTATACTAATGAATTTATTTATTTTTTGTGATAGTAGTAATTTTCATAGTATACATGATAATTTTTAAAAAGTTGATAGGATTAGGGACCCACCGATTAAGGGGCATGGGTCAATTGAGGCCTATTTTTTTTTTCTTCTTAGACCATCTCCAACAGTTTAGTGCAAAAATTGCACTATTCTTTATAATAGTGCAATTTTTATACCAAAAATTTCCAACAGTTTGCTTCAAATCTTATACTAAATAAGAATATAATAACAATATTCATTATTGTTTCACATATATAAATAATAGTAGGTTATATAATTTTATATTGTAAAATATTTTCATATATATCAAAAAGAAAAAAAAAACGGATATTTAAAAAGAAAAAGAAGAAGAAAAACGGGATAGCTCAGCACTATCCCTTGCACCAAATTTGAAGCAAGTGATAGAGTTGCTCTATTAATAGAGCAATGTTTAGAGTATCATTGGAGTAAAACAATACTCTATATTTGTTTAGAGTACCATTGGAGATGGTCTTAGGAATTGAGGCCTGTATTTTTAAGAAATGTTATTCTTACACCCCACCCCTTTTTAATTTATACTTATATGCAAATTTGAACCCACCCCTACCCATAATAAAATGGGTAGAATTGAAAGGAAAAAAATTGAACTGCAAGTCAAATTTGTTGTACATGTCAATGTGCTCAAAGTCAAATGTCTGTAAATATGCTCACCACGAATGGAGGGGGCGGGGGAATAAATACTCTTTAAGTACAACTACATGGCTACTGTACACAAAAACTTGGGAGGAAACAACGCATCTTACTGCATGGCTCCTTCCTACAAAATTGAAAACAAATACTCCCTTCGTTCCATTTTATACTTCAAAAAGCATCATTTATAAAGAGCGGGACGGGGGAGTATTACTTGCAAAGAATAACCATCATTTCTCTTACTTCTGGGCAAATCCTAACTTCATTACAAATATTCATATAACCCTAATCTTATAGTATAGAACACAGAAACATGAACATAGCATAAAGCCTAGAGATAGCACTAAACTACTCAATGATATAAAGTACCGTGTTTATTATTATGACAAATATATAAGCAAATAATAGAATGTTAACTTAATAAATTTGCCGGCCATGATACAACGATTCATTAATGGATGGTTCACACTCAATGATTTAAAGTACCGTGTTTATTATTTTTTTCATTGGATTTTCACGATAAGATTTTACACTAACCTACTTATCATAATAAAACTCTAAAGTTTATTACCTTTACAGGATGTAAGTATATATATATTATATTTGAATTCAAAAATGAAGACAAAATATATCATTCTCATAAATTACGCACAAAATACTTACCTAGTAACTACCTCTGTCTCAAATGGATAATCTAACATACTCTTGATTAAAGCAAATCCGATCATTCATTTTGAGACGAAAGGAGTATATAACTTAATTTACAAAGATAAAAACTAAAACTAACTATAAATATTGCCTCTTGCTCGTGCGCGTCATCATCATCAATAAAGTCATCCGCCAAATCACCACAAACTCTTTGATTCTGGCATGCTAATATCGTTTTGTTGGATGAACAATGCAAGGAAATTGTACAAATGTTCCTTTTGTAAAAACTATTATTTGATGAGCACAATAAGCTAAATGAGGCTGAAATTAGGTGTTCTCATAAGTAGAAGCAGCTAAAATGCCAAGCAAAAATGTCAATGCGCTATTCAGCAATTGAATTTGTAAGGCATTTGTACTTGTAAAGTTTGTATTTCCACAATTAGTGAAGTACAAAATGGGTAAAGACAATTGTAAAGATAACATACTTTTTTCTACTGAAAAGAAAAATTGCAACTCAGAAGAGCAAATGAGAAATTTAGCTTTTCCATTAAGAGTGACTTGCTTGGATAACTGTATCACTTTCATTGTTGCTGAGATTTTTTTCTCTTCACATAGTAAAAAGAAAGTGGCAACTTTGATGGTTGATTTTTTTCATGAATTTAAAAATGCATAACTGAAAGAGATTGTGAATCAAAAATTTAAAAATAAATACAATTACAACTTATCATAATTTTAAATATATATAGAATTTAAAATGTTTATAGATAAACTTGATATTTACTATATGAAATTTGAAAGGAATTGAGTTACTGTTACATTATTTTTTAATTTAGATGTAGTTCAGTCTTCAGTAGATATATTATGTTTAGATTTGAGCTTAAATTAAGATAATGATGATATTCATTTAACTTGTACTTTTGTATCTTGAATTGATCTATTAAAGTTTGTTATTAATCATCCAAAATAAAATACCGAGAATAGATCATCTATATCAAAAAACTTAAAATTTCGTTTTTACTTCCTCCAATAGTTATTTATCATCCAAAGTAATTCAATTAAAAACTTTGAAAAAAAAAACTTTGCGCTTAAAGTTAGGAAAAGTTTGGTTGACTTTTTAATCTAAGAAAAGAAAAATACGAAATTTGAGTTTCTATGTTAACTAAATTAGGAAAGTAAATTGCTCAAAAAAATAATAATTAGGAAAGTAAATAAAAATTTGCTTAATTTTAGGATGAGCTGAGCCAATAGGTAATATGGAAATTTTTTGAATTCAAAAACGTAATAGCATAACTCCTTTTGCAGTAATTAAGGATAAAATTTTGTGAGACACGGCTGTATGTAATATTAGATTAATTTGATTTTTTTTAATATAAATTTTGAATTTTGAAAATGAAATGACGCTACGTGCAAAACTATTGAACAAAACTCATTTTGTGCACATAGTTATGGGACGGAGAGAGAACTATTGAAGATTATTATGGGATAAGTAATTTCTCATTTCAAGCTGTAAATTGGTCAAACAAACTGAAAAATTTACATCCAAGCATATGTAAAAAAAAAAAATATGTAAACATTTAGATTTAAGATTATATAAAAAGTAAAAATACATTCAATTCGTAAAATTAAAAAACAAATAGTGTTAGGAAAAACTGATTTTCTGTAAGACGTACTTAAGAATGACATAAACCAAAAGTATCTAATACTCCAATATCAAAATTACCTTTCTATGTCTATGGTGTACGTTCATTGCAAAGACTTGAGGATCTTTTCCCTTCTTTCTCTCCTAGGCCGTGGATCATATTCACTCCTAAATGAACAATATAGTTACATGTGAGATTTAAGAACATAGGCTGGGTATTAGAATTTTTGATGGATGGTACCAATTTTTATGCGATTTTATTATGTGCAATATGTTTATCAACTAATCCAAATTCAAATTATAAATATGTTTTTCCATTAAGGCTCGTTATAATTTAAGCCATATTTATCTAAATTGTTGGGATTTGATTTGATATGATATATCTAATTGTTTCACTTTATTACTGAAATATGCAATTTAAATATGCTAGTATTTGAGAGGAAATTTGAAAATATTTAGATATTAAATTTGGGAAGAAGGTAGTAATTATTAGTGGAAATTATAAACATGGCAATTTGACTAACTTTCTGTGAATCAAGTTTTTTTTCTGTTATAATTCCGTGAATCAAGTTAATATTAAGGATATTGTTTTTTTTTTTTTGTTTGTTTTTTTTGAGATCATCAAAAATGTGCTGACCAATCGAATGGCGCCACGTGGCTTTATGACGTGGCATTATGACGTGGCGTGCTGTGAGGCCTGGAAATGTTCATGCTTTTATATATTATATAGATTACGACAATACTAATCTCAATAACTGTGATCCATTAAATTACTTGTGGCACATGAAGTGACACACAAAATGGCACAGATGATTTGAACTCGGGAAAAGAGTGGTGATTGGGATACATGGAAAGGATATTGGTTGCCAGATGGGATTGGGTGGAGTTACCGGTCTTGAGGAGGTGGGCAAGGGCTTGTTGTGCTTGTAATATACTCCCTCCGTCCCAGAATAAGTATGATTAGAGGAGTGGACACAATAATTAAGAAAAAGTAGTGAATGTGTAATAGAAAATGAAGAGCGATAATGAGTGAGGTAAATAGTAGTGTTGGTTGAATAAAATGAATGGTGGAAAATGAAGAGAGAAAATGAGTGGTGTTAAATAGTTGGGTTGGTTGAATATAAATATATTATAAAATTTTCATTTTGAGCAGTCTCAATTGTTTTGGACGACCTAAATGGGAAAGAAGTCATACTTTTGTGTGGGGATGTGTGGGGACGGAGGGAGTAGAAGACTTTGTTGGGTGGAGTGAGGAGCTAAGAATGGTTGAGTTGGTAATGTTGTCAAACAGTTAGAGGGCATGCCTTGACATGGCTTTGCTCCCGCCGATATTCAAAACTCTGCTAAGAATGGTTGATCGGGTTCGTTCCGGTCCGAACATGCCGATGTGAGCGTGTTCCGCCCGGGACAAAAAAATGGCATTTTAAATGAAAAACTATTTTTTTACTTTAAAAAAAAAACTATTTTTTTATTTAAAAATCCATTGATCTAAACTAAACATCATTAAGATGCATATTTATAAGTATGTAAAAGTTTTTAACTTATTTTAAAGAAATATATTTTTTATAATTATGTTGATGATTATTATTCAAAACAAAGTTATATCAATTTTTGTTGAAAAAAAATAGGAGGTTGTAATAAGGTTTTAGTTGGTATATCTTTGATATGCATTTATTATAAAATATATTGAAAAAAATACGGTAAATTCGGAACGGTGCACCGGCGTGTTCCGGAACTGGTAGTCTGGTACGTCCCGTTCGTTCCGATAACAAAACAGGTACGGCGACCTAAAAGCGTCATAAGGCCGAATTAAGAACACACTCGTGGGGCTACTGTTGGGCCTGTTGGCCCAATTTGCCCTTTTGCAGTAAGTGTTTGGGCCCATAAATTATTGGACTCCCCCAAATAAATTTAACAATTCTATCATTGGCTCACATAAATATTCAGCCCCATGTTTTAAACCAAACCATTACCAAAACAAAATAAAACAGATAGGTATCCATGTTCTTCATAATTTAAAAGACTAAAAACATCCATACTGACATCCAACCATAGTCTTAAAGAGAAATAGATAGGTGCATTGTCTAAAAATAAATAGAAAAGATAGATAGGTGCTTCATAATCCAAAAATGAAAAGGTAACTCCTGCATAATCCAAAAATGAAATAAGTATACTTAATAAAAAAAAATTGTCGTGTTCAAGTTCACCTAACAACAAAGATCTATACTGTTTGATATTGGTTGCATTGTTTGGTTCTGCCACTACAAGAACGGAGCTTATTAGTGCGATATATGACACATTTGCAGTGGCAATGTCAAAGCATTTTCTAAAGAGGGTCAAGATTGCTTAGGGTACTTATCATATACTCCATCCGTCCTAAAATGATCTTCTCATTTGCCATGTTTCAATGTCAAAGCATTTTCTAAAGAGGGTCAAGAAGCAAGTATTCATATCTTTAAAAAGTTTGAATAGTCAAACATGAAGATCATTTTGGGACGGAGGGAGTAGAAATTTGGAACAAAAGGGGGTCAAAAATGATATCAATCATCATCAACCAAGACCAACTGAAGGCAGAACCAAAAAAAAAAAAAAAAAAAAAAAAAACTTGTACCAGCAAACAAAAATTAAGCAGAACAAAAAAAAAAAAAAAAAACACAAGTTCATTTGGACTGTGAAAAAAAAACATACCAGCAGGCCTCAACATGCAGGCTCAATCATAACACAATCCAAAATACCTATACCAGCAAACAAACAAAAAAACTGAGAACACCAAAAAAATAAAAAAAAATAAAACCCATTGAGACAGCAAAAAGAGAAAAACCAGTAAACATGTACCAAATATCAATCAATCATCATCAACCAAGGACGGTTCGAAAAACTTTAATCCACCTCCAAATGCATTTAAAAGAACAAAATGATGAAATATGTCAAATCTGAAGCAAGTTCATTTAAAAAAATTCAGAAAGTACTAAAAAATCAATAAAATTTCATACCAGTTTCAAGTTTTTCTAACTTCTCTTGCAATTCCTCAATTGCTTTAGCATGCACGTCCGGAAGCTCAAGATCGGCGGGTGTAGAGCGTATCCAATCTTGTGTGCAAATTAAAGCTTCAGCGGTTTGAGGAGTAAGAGAGCTCCTAAATGGATCAATAACCCTACCACCGGTGCTAAATGCGGACTCCGAAGCAACAGTAGAGATTGGCATCCCTAAAACATGTCTAGCAACAGTGAAAACTCGATCAATACCCCATTTTTGTAAGCACCCATAAACCAACCTTCCAATTGTTGTACCTATATGATTAGCTATCGGACAGAAGTTCAAAATTCTTTTCTTCAAAACCCAATCATCATCAACCCAATGCACAGTAAGACACATATAATTGATATTTTGAACAAATGACCAAGTGTCAGTTGTAATAACTGGCCTTTTGGCCCATTATTATTATTATTTTGCTTTTATATTAAATGTTGTGATCGGGTTCATTAAGTAGTTAATGAATTGGGTTAATAAGAGGGGCCCAATCTAGTCAACCTTAGGGAACCTTTTTGGAAGGGGAAAGGAAAACCCTAAGTATTTAAACCCTCTTTAAACCCTCTCCCTATCATTTTGTGTCAAACAAAAACCCTAAGGAAAAGAGAGAGAGGAGGCGGAGAGAGAGAGAGAGAGAACCGAGAGAGGGAGAAGAAGGAGAAAGAAGGAGAAAAAGAGGAGGAAGAAGAAGATCCAATCTTTTTCCCTTCGAAGGTAATTCCCTCGTACTCTAAGCTTTAATTCTTGGGATGGGTATCACCTAGGAATTTTGAATCAAACTTAGAACCCTAACCCTAAATTGATAAAACTAGGGTTTAATGTTAATCTTTGAAAACCTTTTTAACAGAGAAAGTTGGGAATAGTATGGATATGCACGGCGGCAGCTGGCGGCGGCGGCGGCTGGCGGCTGTCGGCGTATGGGTGTCCGTGCATGTGTGTGAGTGTGTGTGTGTTCATGCAAGTGTGTTTGTGTGTGTGCAAGTGTGTGCAGTGTGTGTGTGCCGTGTGTGTGTGTATGTGTGTGTGTATCAAAATTAGGGTTTGGGAATTAGGGTTTTGTGTGTGTGTTTTCAAGGTGTTTTCTGTGCGTGTAAAGTCAATGCTGGAATAGTAAAAGTCAATGCTGGAATAGTAAAAGTCAATGCTGGGAATAGTAAAGTCAATGATGGGAATAGTAAAGTCAATGCTGGGAATAGTAAAGTCAACGCTGTGAATAGTGTTTTCATAAAATAAAGTCAACTTAAGACACATGGATTGGAAGTAGACTTTTACGTAAACCTAAAGATATGTTGGGAAAGTTATGAAGGGTAAGATAAACCCTAAACTAAAGTAAGAACCTTAAGAAGGAGTTTAAGAAATAAACTCAAAAGGTTAAAGTTAGAAAAGGAATTTGGGGACGGGGATAAATATTGTTCTTGTCCTAAAAGTAGTATCTTTGCGTGATTGTAGATTGTACGCAAAGAACCCGCTAGAAGTCAACGCTAGCAAGGTAAGGGATTACGTTCCTATGTATCTTGAATTCTTTATTCATTGGAACTCTATAATTCTTTCATGAATGCTATATGGTCCATAGCACTTGAACTCCATGTTAATGAACGTCTTTTGTATATCTTACCTATGACATGTTTTGGTTGTAGGGAATCTTTGAACGTTTGAAATTGCATGTGCTCTCGTTTAGGGAACACTATTATGGAAAATATGTTATATCTAATTGCAACAGGTGTAGCTGTATAGTCTCTGAAAAGGACTAACTAGTCCCTGAAAAGGACTAATGTGGAAACTGTCCTAGGAAATGGACATTTGGAAAATAAGTCTAATAACTACTTGTAACTTAGACTTTGTGGAATCCTAGATTATCATGATAACTCTAAATAAGGGAGCACCCTGAAAAGGTGTAAGGTCTCTTATTCACTTAACACCCTGAAAAGGTGTTTGGAACTTGGAATTGACGGAATGGAATTAGGACCACCAATCTTTGAGTAGTTAACTGTATTCGTTATATGCAGTTAGTATTTGAAATGATATCCGACCTTTGAAATTATCAATTGAGTCCGTTCTTTCGGTCACTTCTCCTTAGCTATCGGAGAGGTCCGTATGAACTTACTGAGCATTGTTCGCTCACCCTTTCTCTAATAATCTTTTTCAGGTAACGACTTAAGGAAGTAGACGGATCGCTAGAAGAAGCTGTCCGTGTCAGTTATATTAAGACTTTATGGTTTACTTTGTTTAGCTGGTGGTTGTACTGGCTTTGAAGACTTAGCATTTAATATCGCTTCCGCATTTATTATTGAATTGATGGTTGGAGACTAGCCGTTGGGCTGTTTAAGTTGGATTTTGTAAGACAACTGTTGGTATTTCCATGTTTTATGGATTTATTTACTTTATGAAAATCTGGGTCGTTACAGTCAGTAGTAAGAGAAACTGATTGATTTTTTAAAAGATTCTTGAGGTTAGGAGCCTCTTCTTTATAAATCCTCAAACAATCTCTAGCTATAGTCCAACGAGAAGGGATTTTAAATATTGGATTTAGTTCCCAAGAATATTCCCTGAATCCTTCATCATCAACAATACTAAACGGTCTATTATCTTTGATGCACATTCTAGAAAGGGCCCTTTTGCATTTTTCAAGATTAAAGGAAGGGTTAATTGCAATTTGGTTACCTGAGTTTTACCAAATTCTGCAATCGGTTACTAAATTTGTCAAAGTTGCGATTAGGTTCCTGAGTTTGCTGAACCGGAGCAATCAGGTGTAAAAATTGTTAGTCAGTTAAGAAACTAACAAAATGGACATCATGTGCTACACACGTGATATCTTAAGGGGCATATACGTCATTTCGCCAAGAATTGAGTGGGTAAAAGAGGCACATTACATATTAACAAATTAAAAAAAAAAAGGGTTCTCTTCATCCCCCTTCCTCACCCATGTTATTCTCTCCTGATAACCCCACAAGTGACTCCTCCCCCACCGCCGTCCACCACCACAAGCCACCGCAACATCTTGATAACCCCACCGCCAAACTCTCCATCCCCCTCCCTCCCTCACCCACACCACCACATTCTTCCTCCAGTGAGATCATCTTCTTCCAGTTTATCCCCAGTTTCAAATTCCTCATCTGGGTACCCCGGATTCAGTTCGAAACCCATCCAACGTGCTCAATCCGATAGCAATTTACAAGGGTTGTCTTCGATTTCATTCAATATCGACGAATTCCTTACTCTCAAAACACCCATATCCAGATCTTTACCTAAACAGAAGAGGGTAATGCTCCATTCGGGAAAACCCAGATCAAGAATGTTGTTGTTGATTTCTCCAGGAACATGGATGAAGGTGTTGAGAGGATTAAGGAAGCGATTGATGGGTTGGATGTTGGGGTTTTGATTAATAATGTTGAGAATGTATGGGAGCAGCACGCCGGAGAGAGGGAAGGGAATCAGATTGACAATGAATGAATTGGTATTTGGGGTTGATGCTGCCGAGGCTAGGGTTTCAGAATGACGGATTGTAATTTGGTTGAATTTGGGGAGGTGTTTGATTTAATGGAGGAGTGAGGGAACGGCCATGGTGGTGGTTAGGTGGGTGGCTGATTTAATGGAGGAGTTAGGGATTTGTAAAATGACATTTACACTTTAGGCCCTTTCACTTAGGAAAAATATTGTTGGTTTCTACAAATCTAATTTTACTTCAATTGCAATTGAAGTAGGCATATACATTGACATATTTGCCCCCATTAAAAGTCGCGTGTTTCGCACGTGATGTTTATTTAATTAGTTTCTTAACTGACTAACGAGTTTTACACTTGATTGCTCCGGTTCAGCAAACTCAGGAACCGGATCGCAACTTTGACAAATTTAGTAACCAATTGCAGAATTTTGTAAAACTCAGGTAACTAAATTGCAATTAACTCTTAAAGGAATGAGTAGTAAGAAAACTACCTTCCCCCTTCCCTATTGGCTTAAAACACAAGGTCGATTGCTTTTTATCGTCCTTCTTCCTTTTTAAAACTGGGGATTTGAGACAATGATATTCTAAATGACTCTTCAAATTAGAAGTACCATTTTTACTAGAATGACATTTTAAAGATAAATGGCAGTAGGGACATTTTGCGCTTATTGCACCTTTTACATAAGTGAAATGTTCACATACCATCGATCTCTTAGCCCGCGTTTGCCCTCCCCTTTTCATCAGCATCTTCCTCGTTTGAGTCATTCCCGTCTTTTTCTTCATTGGTTTCTTTTTCTTCCTGATTACAATTTTGTTCATCAACTGCTATCTCTTGATTCTCGCGTTCATCCCCAATTTCAACGTCAATGGTTTCCATCTACAAAAACATAGAAGCCAAAACAATTAAATTGAAGCACATTAAAAAATCATTAAATCACTACACATAAAATAATTCAACATTCAGCAGCAACCATTTTATATTCATAAATAAATAATCACATTTACATAATACCCAATTACCCATTCAAATCCTTTGTATCTTAAATTGAAAAGAAATAGGCACAATCTCAGAAAAACAACCCATTCAAATCTTAAGGTTTGCGATTTAAGGGAAAAATGGGTTTTGAGAAAGAAAGTACCGTTTGCTGGTTCATGATATGAGTCTATAAGAGCAACGAGTGAACTGAGCAGGAGCGCCGGCGGTGGAATCACAAGCGAATCACCTTTGATGTTGATGTAGCGCCGTCGTCGACTTAGAGCTAGGGCATCGCATTCCAGTTCAAAATGAGTCGTGGTGTGTGAAGTGTGAATGTGTGGAAAAAAAAGAAGATAAATAATATATATAGTATTGATAAAACGACGTAGTTTAGCACTATCGGCTCGGTTCGGTTCCTTACCGGTTTCTTTAATATAAACACCTAAACCGGACCGAAAATTTCGGTCCTACAATTTATGTGAACCTGCCCGGCCCAAAAGGCTCGGTTTCAGTTTTTTCGGTTTTTCGGTTTTTAATGATGTTATCGGTTTTTTCAGTTTTTTTGCTCACCCCTATTTGGTATCGCTTTAATTGGGCCGCATATGGTAGACCATATAAACGAGGCGCACAAAAAAGCCCAATCACATTGATAGATATAGTTAGGTCTTTGCGCGAGTGTTAGCCTTCTTCCCCCTGCCCTCCCCGCCGTCGTTCACCGCCGCAGGAGCAGACTTAGAGATTTCACCATGGCCGAACAGGTCCAAATCTCATTCTCATTATATGTTTTAGTTCCGTCTGATTAGATCCTAAATTAGTGTTTTGTGTTTTGCAGACGGAGAAGGCGTTCTTGAAGCAGCCGAAAGTGTTTCTATCGTGAGTAATTTAGTTTTTCTTTTTGGATGTTTTGTTCTTAATATAAGTAATTTTCTTCAAAAAAAATAATAATTGTTTTCCTGAAAATGTTAGCTCGAAGAAGACTGGAAAAGGGAAGAGGCCAGGAAAGGGTGGAAACCGTTTCTACAAGAGTGTTGGTCTCGGCTTCAAGACTCCCAGAGAAGCCATTGAAGGTATATCTTTAAATTTTTGTTGTTATTGCGAATGAACTTTGGCATTGATAGTATTGTTGATGGTGTATCAATAACAAGTTCAAAGTTGAAAAAAGTATGAAGATTATTTTGGGATGGAGGGAGTATGTTTGAATTTTACAGAACTAGTTTGCTAGAATGATATTGTGAAATGCTGACATTGAAGTTGTATAATTAACGAATCATATGTTTTAAATTTGTTCTATGCAATTCGAATAAAGTAATTATGGATTGAGAATTGTTGAAGTGTTGAGTATTGATTGTTTCTTGGTATATCATTCGTCAATTGCTTACATTAGATTAGGGTCGTTTGGTTTGGAATACAATTTGAAGCATTAATCTATTAGGGTCGTTGCGGATCTAGGAGAATTGGTTTGGAATACAAAGTTCAACTTGGTTTGACATCTAGAATTCATGAGTGAACTTTAAGCCATTTTTCCTATTTTCGGACTCCATTGTTTTGTGTCCAAGCCAATTTACCTTTACTTGTTCTTGTTTAAGTACTTTTGGGTGATTAAATCGGATAGTTAATAATGGAGATTTTAGTACTCTCGTTTTGGGACGGAGGTAGTAATAGATTAACATCATGGATCTTAATTTTCTTATTGTTTCTTGGTAACAGGAACTTACATAGATAAGAAATGCCCCTTCACCGGTGATGTTTCCATCAGAGGCCGTATCATTGCGGGTACATGTCACAGTGCCAAAATGGTGAGGACCATTATTGTTCGGAGGAACTATCTTCACTTTGTGAAGAAGTATCGAAGGTACGTTGTAAAATCAATTTTTGTCTTTACCCGAATAATTTTTATTTTATTTTGAACGAGAATTAGTATGGAGTATATTATCTTTTTGTACGACAGGTATGAGAAAAGGCACTCAAACATTCCTGCACACATCTCCCCGTGTTTCCGTGTCAAGGAAGGAGATCATGTCATCGTTGGCCAGTGCCGGTTAGTTTCATTCTCTAGCAACTGAACATTTACTATGAATATTCCCTCCGTCCCAAAATGATTTTTCCATTTGACACTTAAAATTTTAAGGATACGAACACTTGCTTCACTAGCCATGCTGTGTTTATTTACATTTAAGCCCAAACTGTATAAATTGGAAGAACTTTTTGGGACAATGAAAAATGGCAAATGATAATATCATTTTGGGATGAAGGGAGTATGATTTTTAGATTGGCATGCTGACATTTTCAATGCATTTTTTCCCAGACCTTTGTCAAAGACCGTCAGGTTCAATGTATTGAAAGTGGTTCCTGCTGGATCCTCCGGTGGTGGAAAAAAGGCTTTTACTGGCATATGATGTTAATGTATTACTGGCATATGATGTTAATGTATTGAAAGTGAGTCCTGCTGGATCCTCCGGTGGTGGAAAGAAGGCTTTTACTGGCATATGATGTTCGTCTCTCTCTCTCTCTCTCTTTATGGCTTAATTATGAGTTAAAGAGATTGGAAGTTTTGACCAGCAACACTGTTGAGTTTATTGTTTGATATGCTTCATTTATAGTTGATACAATATCCGCGACGACTTATTGGTTTTTCTTCAACTTTTGGAACCTCTGACACAATGGGGAACCTCTGACACAGTGGTGTATAAACAACACACACCCACTCACGCACTCACAATGTAATACATATCGTACACATGAATAACATCAACAGTCTGTTTCTGACTCAATCTAAGTAACGACAAGCTTACCACAATCAAAATCAGCCATCTTCAAGAAAGCACTAGCTATGAACTTAGACAACCATTTCCTCTTCAAATATCTCATCACAGTTCCATCATTCTCTCTCAACCACCCGATGATATACGACATACTAATCAGTTTAAAACTTCTCCATCTCCTCTCTTTCGCGTACTTCTCCAAACCCTTTTTTATCCTCTTGTATTCTTCTTCTTCCTTTTCCTCTTCCGTCCCACCATCTTTGATACTAGTTGACATTGGTTTTCTTAGTAAGGCCTCACCAAGGCACCGAGCAAGAAGAACACTGTCCTCTAGTGCAGAACACCCGCCTTGGCCTATATCAGGTGTCATAGGATGAAGGGCATCACCAGCCACCGTGACATTGTTTCTGACGATGTTTCCTGTCAGAAGGTTCCATGGCAGCCTAAGTTTCAGTTCACCACAAGAAAGCTTGCTTAGCTCCGTCCGTTCAATCACTTCTGATACTTCTGGTGGCACGTCGCCTAGCTTGCTTAGTACAAATTCCTTCATCTTCATTGGGTTTTGTTCAAAATCTTTGTCATCTGCAACATCAGTTTGAAACGAATAGACTTATTAGATCATGAGCCAAACTATCTACAGGTGATATGGGCATATGTATATTTACATATGTATACTCCCTCCGTCCCATCACTTGGTGAGACTGCCCAAAATAGAAATGTTTTAATATATTTATATTCTCACTCATTCTCTCTTTTCATTTTCCACCACTCAATTTATTCAACCAACATTACTATTTACCCACTCATTCTATCTCTTCATTTTCTACCATACATATACTTTTTTTTTTCTTAATCTCCGTGCGGGACCTCTAGTCCTACTTGTGGTGGTGGGACGGAGGGAGTATGTGTTTGTGTGTATATAATATATATATATATATATATATATATATATATATATATATATATATATATATATATATGTCTCTGAGTGAATATATATGTACTCCCTCCGTCCCAAAATGATTTTCTCATTTGTCATTTCTCATTGTCCCAAAATGTTCTTCCCATTTCTACAATTTGGGCTTAAAAGTGAATAGACACAACATGGCTAGTAAAGCAAGGGTTCATGTCCTTAAAAAGTTTGAATAGTCAAACGTGAAGATCATTTTGGGACGGTGGGAGTATATGTTTGCATGTTTGCTTTATGTATATGTCTGTAAGTCTCTATGTGCATCTTTATATGTATATTAACTTACAAGACTGAGAAGAAGAAGACTTGAAACTACAGAACCAATACAAAGTTCTGTCATCACAAGGCATAAAACCAAAACGAATGCCGCCTGTAAAGTTCACATAGAACTTGGAACCAAAGTTCATATCCTTAGGGTACTCAGCCAACGCCCGAATCGCAGATCTCCCAGCACTCACCGGTTTCTCAAGACCTAACCATTTAGCCACCATCGAATTAACTCCGTCGCACCCAATCAAAACCTAATCCAATATCAAAATTAAAAAAAAAAAAAAAAAAAAAAAAAAAGAGAAACAGAAAAGGTAAAAAAAAAGTGAGTATCATTTATTTTTTGAAACCAAAGAAATGTATTATTAAGCACAGCAATAACAACAGTTTAAGAGACGGCTATCCACAGAAGACAAAATGAGTTTCAATTTAAGGTATTACAAATGGGTTTTTGCGGCATTAAATAAGTGCTCGGAAAAACCTTGGTTCTGAGAATGGTGCCGTCGGAGAGTTGAACCAATTTGAAGGGTCCTGATTCCTCGATAGAAATGACCTTTGATGCGAATCGGATGGTGTTCGTTGGGAGGGCATTCAACATGGTCTCGAGGAGCTCCTTCCTTTTAACACACCGACTTTCATAATTGCCGCTACAACAACATCAATGGTAAAATTTCAATGCTTAAATTATCGAGCACTTTTTAAATAAATTAATCTCAACCCGTCATTCTAACTGACACGGTTCTGGATCCCCGTCTCTTAAATAAATACTCCCTCTGTCCCAGAATGATAGTCCCCCTATTTTCATGGGTTTTACGAAGGAACTTTGAGTAATAATTAAAGTTACTTTAAATTATTCTAATGAAATTTTTGAAATTGTTCTTGATACACCATTATAAATACTATTAATATCAACTTTTAGATTCACGTTAACATAATTACAAGCAGCATTTATAACTGCTCAAAGTTCCCTCGTAGTAACAACGAAAAAAGGTGGACTATCTTTCTGGATCGGAGGGAGTAGAAACTAGAAATAAAAACAAATTATGAATAATGTCGTTATGGTTGGTGCTTACTATTTTTCATCAGTAGTGAGTGAACGTTCTTCGGTAACAGAATTAGCAGATCCAACACGAATTCTGCAACATCCAAAAAGTGTAGATGGTTTTTTAAAGATAAATAAATACGTATACAAGCAAGAAACTTGAAAAGGAAAATTTTACAAATTCACTTTCAAAATGAATATTTTATTTTAGTTTTTTTTTTTAATCATAGAATGAAAATGAATACTCCCGTCTCACTATATAAGTGACGCTTATGTTTTGGGCACAGAGATTAAGAAAATTTGTAAGTAGGGTAAGTGTTGTGAGTAGGATAAGTGAACCAAGAGAATGACAGTGAGGTGAAGAATAGTAAATGAATACTCCCTCCGTCCCGCTTGAAATTGCAAAACTTATCATTTTGGGCGTCCCATAGAAATTGCAAAATCCATAAATGGAAATTTTTACCCACTTGCACAGTCACATCCACTAACCCACTAACTATTTTCTACCCCAATTTCTCTCTCTCACTCAACTATCAACACTCACAACACATCACCTTTTTCACTTTTTTCCTTAATTATTGTGCCATATTTATTTATTTTTTTGCAATTTCCGGCGGGACGGAGGGAGTAGTTGTTATCGGTATTTTTTTTTATTTTTTATTTTTTGAACAAACTTAGCTACTTATCTTATTAAGAAGGTAGGCTCGGGGCCTATAAAGTGGTGATACATTTTTAGTGTGACAAAAATAGTGCAACTTTGTGGGACGGAGGGAGGGAGTATTCTTTTTTGCTTGTCCTTTAAAATTATTCCCATTTTAAAAATTTACAATAATAATCTAACCTTAAAATGTTTGATTTAAATGTTGGCCAAAATATGTTTAGCCCCCTTAAGTTTACACCAAATCCCACTTTGCCACCTCGAACGAAATTTGTCCCAGATTGGTACCCAATGTTAAAATTATCCCACTTTGCCACCCAGATCTTAACGACTGTTAGAAATTTAACAGAATATGTAACGAATGGACTAGTTTGTAATGATTATTACTTTTTAAGGGTCAAAATGCAAAGTTTTAAATATAAAGTACTAAAAATTTATTTCTTTTTTCCAAATAATTAACATTATCTTAATTGCTATAATTATTATTTCTTGAAAATAATACTAATTTTTAATCAAAAATATTTTTTTAAAAAATATATATATTTTTTTAAATAAAATTTAGTACGGTTTTTTTTTCTTAAATAAAATTATTTAAAAAATAAAGATTTTTTTTTTTCTAAAAAACATAGTTATGTTTAATTTATATTTTTCAAAAATATAAA
>JAOWBW010000858.1:1015112-1057302 GCA_026119855.1 Campanula takesimana
GGGATTTCCATTCTCAAAGGTATAGAATATCAGTCAAAATAGCGCTAAGGGCACCTAAAATGTATCAAAGGGGGAATGTACTAAGGGTAAAACTGAAATTTTGCATGTGGAGGCAAAGATGATGGATTTTTATGAAGTCGCAACGGGTGAACTCTAGGGAGTCACAAAGGTGATAGACTCTCGGGGAGTCACAAGGGTGACGGACTCTCGGGGGGAGTCACAAAGGTGATAGACTCTCGGGGAGTCACAAGGGACTCTTTGGAGTCGCAAGGGCAAAGGACCTTTAGGGAGACGCGAAGGAGATGGACTCTCGGGGAGTTGCTAATATGGGAAACATGATCTGGGTTCCACTTATCCTAATTTAGGAGGGAATGAGGCTACGAGCCATTGAGACCAAGGTGTTAGGTAAGGGACATTTTCTTGGTTGCCTAGAGGTAGGACCTAAGGCTTTTAAGGAGGGGAATAAGGAAGATGGTGATCTCCTAATCTTGAGATAGGGATGCCAAAGATGTCACAGCTTCTTGGGCTTTAGATTATGTCTTGGAGATAATGTGGGTTACCTAGGCTTACAGGCTAGGGATGAGGAGAGTATTATATCCTAGGCTTAGTGCTAGGGCTTTGAGGTTTGGGAACTTCCTAGATGTTAGGGTTTCGAACAAGGGTTTGGAACTGGTGTTTAAGGACCATGACTCTCCTAGGTTTGGGACTAGGGTTTAGGAATTTCCTAGGTCTAGGAGGCTAGGGCTTGGAGTTGTGGTAGGCTCAGAGGTTGAAAAGGCATTGGCTTTTTAGACATAAGGCTGGGAGTTAGAAAGGTTGTGACTTCCTAGGCTTGAGACATGGACCGTTGGGAAGAGGGATTGCTTTTGTGGAAGGTCCACTAAGCTTGATGTTAGGGTTCACCATTTTCCGGCATTGGTGACTATGGCTTGGAAATGTTCGTGGTAACCTAGACTTTAGGCTAGATTTTAAGGCTAAGGACTGTAACTTCTACGTTTTGAGACTAAGGTGAAGGGGTTTCCTAGGTCTAGGACTTGGGTTTGAAGGGAATGTTGAATCCTAGGCTTGATGATAGAGTTTAAAGAGGATAATTTCTACCTAGGCTTGAGGGTAGGGTTTTAGAAAGAGTGCGACTACCTAGGCTTGAGGCTAGGGTTTAGAGCGAATGCGAGTACCTAGGCTCGAGGCTAGGGTTTAGAAAGAGTGCGACTACCTAAGCTTGAGGCTAGGATTTGGAGCGAATGCGACTACCTAGGCTCGAGGCTAGGGTTTACAGCGAATGCGGCTTCCTAGGCTTGAGGCTAGGGTTGATTGAGTTTTGGACAGGGATTATATCCTAGGTTTTGGACTAGGGTTCAATAAAATGGAGAATTGAGATTGTAAATTTCCTAGGTTTCGAGACTAGGGTTTCGGGAATTGGGAAATGATGTTGCATACGGGGCTTTAGAAATTCCCTAGAATTTGGGCTAGGGTTAAAGGGAATGTTGTGGTTTCCTAGGCTTAAGGCTAGGGTTTAGAGAGGATATGTGACTACCTAGGATCAAGGCTAGGGTTTAGGAAGGGTGTAGCTACCTAGGATCAAGGCTAGGGTTTAAGAAGGATGTAACTTCCTAGGCTTTAGGCTAGGGTTTGAAAGGATGTAATTACCTAGGCTTGAGGCTAGGTTCAGAGAGAAGATATGACTACCTAGGCTCGAGGCTAGGGTTTAGAGAATGTGTTTACCTAGGTTTAAGGCTAGGGTTTGGAGACCGAAAGCATTTGAATGTTTGTCTTGGTTTAGACCGAGCAAGTTTGAGGTCTAAGAGTGTTGCGTTTTGGGGCAAATGAGCTTGATACCTCGTGGCTGGATAGGCTCGATAGATTAGACCTAGGATAGAGTGCTAGGGTTTAGCTAGGGTAAGACTCAGACATGTGTTTAGGAGACCGGGGCCTAATGGAATGGTAGGCGTGAGATCTAGGAGATGGAAGGCTAGGCAGGGTAGCGTTGGGACATAAGGCTTTCAAGCGGGTAAGTCTTTTGTCCTAGAGAAACCGCGTTATGGGTTAGGACAAGCAGGCTTGAGGTCGGCCAAGGAGCAATGGATTGGGATTGGATGATCCTAGTACCTAATACGCATGTCGGGCTTGGATCCTAGAGTGTTTGAAAGTTTAGGCTAGGTGCGAACCATAGGTGCGGGAAATGGTTTTGGATATATGACCATGTTGGCGCTTTAGGTAAAGGGATTGAGTGTCCAAGACTTTGCTTGAGTACAATAGGTACCTAAGTTGGATTGGGTATGCTTAGGTCCTAAGTTTGTCTCAGAGGTCATTGCGCGTGGCCAAGCTCGTTCGGCGATTGCGAAGGTGGGTTGGTATGGGACCAAAGGTGTTAAGCGTACGATTTTGACTGGGCGGGTTTTGATATCTTTATGGCATATCACGGTACGCGGGAGGTCCTATGCGTTCGAGCACGTTTGAGGTTTGGACTCGTGGGGAAGAAAGGTTTGAGATCCATGGAGTTCAAGGGTGGACCTTATAGGTGGCGAGGTTGGACTCAGCTCGGATTAAGTAGGTTAGAGACCTAAGGGGTTGAAGGTCAGACTAGGAAGTCTTTTGAAGCTAAGGAGCAACATTAGGTTTAAGAGTGGCAGGGCCATGGTTTGGGAAGATGTAATTACCTAGGCTTGAGGCTAGGGTTCGGAGCACATGTGACTTCCTAGGCTAGAGGCTAGGGTTTGTAGAGGATGTGGCAACCTAGGCTTGAGGCTAGGGTTTTGGAATATGTGATTACCTAGGCTTGAGGCTAGGGTCGGAGCGCATGGACTTCCTAGGCTAGAGGCTAGGGTTTGTAGAGGATGTGGCAACCTAGGCTTGAGGCTAGGTTAAGAGAATGTGATTACTAGGTTTAAGGCTAGGCTTCGGATAGAAGGTGACTACCTAGGATTGTGGCTAGGGTTCGGAGCGCATGTGACTTCCTAGGCTAGAGGATAGGGTTTGTAGAGGATGTGGCCACCTAGGCTTGAGGCTAGGGTTGAGAGAATGTGATTACCTAGGTTTAAGGCTAGGCTTCGGATATAAGGTGACTACCTAGGCTTGAGGCTAGGGTTTAGAGAGAAGGCGATTACCTAGGTTGGGACTAGGGTTAGAGGGAATGCGATTACCTAGGTTTAAGGCTAGGCTTTGAATAGAAGGTGACTAACCTAGGCTTGAGGCTAGGGTTTGGAGAGAATGTGACTACTTAGGTTTAAGGATAGGCTTCGGATAGAAGGTGTCTACCTAGGCTTGAGGCTAGGGTTTAGAGAGAAGGCGATTACCTAGGTTTGGGACTAGGGTTTAGAGGGAATGAGCTCTAAGGTTATAGACTTAGAGGGTAGACAGTTTTGTGATCTAAAGGGTTTAGGAGTTGAGACCTGAGGTGTGAATCAGATATGCTAGAGACCTATAAGGTAGGTGTTTGGCGGCCTTGCATGGACTTGGGATCTAAAGGGATCGTTTAACAGGTTAGACTGGGTAGATCTAAGGCTGGACCTAGGATGATAAGATAGCTATGGCTAGATAGGGTAAGGATGAGTATGTGTTGGTAGGTTTGAGATCTAGGAGATCGGGTAGGCTTGGGACCGGCAGGTCGGGACCTAATGGTTCATCCTAAGGATTTGGCTTTGGCCAACCGGTTTAGGTTTGAAGGTCTGGGTAGAACCGGTTTAGGCTTTAGGAGTTACGCTACTAACTTGTGGAGGGTCGAGCTAAGGGGTTATGGTGTGTAACCTATGTAAGACTGACCGGGTAGGTGCGGGACCTAAGGTTTTGAATCAAGTCAGATTGGGACGTAGAGAGTTGAGGGTTTAGGCCTAGGGGTTCCCTAAAGTGTAGGAGATAGGGTAAAGGACCGAGTCAACTCAAGAATCACGGAGATGGGTCTCAGATGGATCGAGGATGTTTTTACAATTTTGTGGAGACCGAGGGTGCGGGTTTATAAACAAAGTGTCAGGGAAGAGAATACTTTTGAAAGTGTTATGATTTTATAAAGATGCCTATAATTAGTTATGATTCTAACAAATTCAAAGTGTTCGTCATGTGCAGAGTTTGACGATGAAGGGTACATCCTTGTTGAAGCCTCGATATTCTCCGAGAAACCACATAGTCGACCCATTTTGCTGGGGATTATCTAATGGTGGCGGGCACCCTTCCTCCTTTGGGAAATTCTATGTCGAGCTTGATGATGAGGGATGCCCTTCTTCTAAGTATGTGCTTGTCGAAGCCTCGATATTCTCCGAGAAACCACATAGTCGACCCATTTCTGTTGGGGAAGTCCCAGTTCGATAAGGCGTTAGAGCGGGGTATCCTACCTCCTTTAAGACGCACCCTTTTTTCTGTCTAGACCGCCCTTGCGGGTTTTCAAACTAGCTACGGGCATCTCTTTTGCGTCAATTTTTTTTTTTTAATCATTCAGTCGACTCAAAAAAAAAGGAAAAGAGAATTGTTTGAAAACATGCGGGGGCATTTTTGGGAGAGTAAGAGAGAGGGAGAGATAGTACTCACATATTGACTTTTGGGTAACTGAGTGTATATATGTACAAAAGGGAGGAAGCCCCTGCTTTGACAGAAAGTAAGTGTTTAGCTCTTTCCTAGATTGTAGAACGGAAGACTTGTCGAGACATTTGAAAAATTGTTTATTCAAGATTCTCATTTGATTGCTCGAGAATGGACCTCGTTCATTAGTTATGCATCTTATGATTATGTTTTAGACAAGTAGTCTCGAAATAATAAAGTTTTGATCAATTGTGAGTGAAGAGATCAGAAGTAGAAATATATGGGGAAGAGAGAAGAGAAAGGAAAATTGGCTCAAGGTGGGTGTGTTATTTTGGACCAAACCGGGAGGTTGCCTACGTTCTCCTCAAGGTGAGGAGCTCAGGTCCGATGTGTTCGGGATGACCCGCTTGACGATGGTGTCGGGTTTCAGTGGAAAGAAAGGAAAATAGAACATTTGAGGTGAAAAGAAAATGGGACTTTTACTTTTCCATGGTGATAGCCCTTCTATTTTCTTTTTCTTTTTTTATTTTATCTCTTTGGCACACCCCTTTTTTTTTCCTAGGCCGCCCTTTCGGGTTTTCAACCTAGCGGCTTCTTTTTGTGAATACTCTAACTTTTGCCTAGGTCGCCCTTTTGGGTTTTAACCTAGCGAGCCATATATATATATATTTTTTTTTTATATTTGTACATGAAACATTGGGCAAGACAAGCCCCTAGTTTTCTTTCGCCTCTCTCGATTGCGAGGTAGCTTCCTTATAGTTCAAGCAGTCTTTGCTGGCGGCGGGCCTCCTAGCCCCTTGATTTCACCGGTAGAGCTCCATTGGATTATCACGTGCACCAATTAATGGCATGAATGACTTCGTGCACTTGTCTTACATTTGCGATGGAATACGGACAGCCCCAGTGTAACGGCATGTATTACTCATGAAGGGAGCAAACCAACCCTTTTAAATTGTGGCAGCATGGATGTCTATTTGATGATGAGCCACGCAGTCCATTTCTTTGTCACGACCTTATAAAAAGGGTCTAATGGTGGGATGAGAGGCGTATGAGGATAGTGTATGGGAGAAGGTGTATATAGAGAGTGTACATGGGACGTGTTGTACATGGGGTGAGTGTATAGAGAGAGTGTATGGGGGTAGAATGTAGAGAGAAGAGAAAGTGATTCGTTCATCCCAATTGATCGAAGCATTGTTATTTTGAGATTAATCGTTTACTTAGTTAGTGAATGGTTTGTGGGTCCATTTACCTTTTAATGAGTCGTCATTAATGAGTAAGATTAAGATTAATTCATCATATAAAGATATAGCAATCAAGCGAAATGGTGAATAAGACAATTTTCATGAAATTGATATATGCAAGCTTATGTCTCAAGTCTAGAGAGAAAAGAAAAGAAATAAAGACCTTTTTATTGGAACTAAAAGATTTTAAACTGACTAGTCCGGGGTGGACTTTTACTAAAGAAACAAAAATCGTCCAAGGTGGACTTTTGACTAAGGACACTCTAGAACCTACGAAGACTGAATGACCCTTTTCTTTCTTTTATTTAAAGGAGGTAGCCCCAATTTCCTCTTTTGCCCATGCCCATGTATTCCGTTGGCGGGTGATGGCTCGCTGTCAATGAGGCTTTGAATCTTCCTCCTCAATTGGAGGCAATCTTCGGTGTCATGCCCAATGTACTGGTGGTATTGGAAGTGTTTGGAGCGATCCAAGCATTGCTTCACCATACTTGGTTCATAGTTGAACAAAGGAGACAACTTGCCGGCTTGAACTAGACTTTTGAAGAGTTTGGCTAACGGCATACCTAAGTCATCGAATTCGCGCTCGTCCTTCCTTTCACGAACTGTCTTTGAGGGTGATTTAGGTACCGGTACCCCTTGTTGATGAGTAGTCATAGGAGGCATCCCGACGGGGAAAGTCTGTGGCGGCCTGTGCATTTGAGGAGCGTACGGGTGTTGACATTGAGCAAGAGGGAGAACTCGGCTGAGGTAATCATAAACGCCACGAATTTCAGACAAATGGCGCCTCTCAACATTTCTTAGGGTCGTATGCATCTCCTTCTGAAAGTGTGTTGCTTGCTCGTTGAGAATGGCCTTAAAGTGGATTGCTTGTTCATCGAGGATGGCTTCGAAGTGGGATGCTTGCTTACTGAGAGCAGTACGGTGTAGAGGATTGTCTCGGGATCTTGGGTAGCAGCTTCAGTTGCAACTTCGATGTTCCTTGCAGCCGACATGACGCAGAACTCTAGTCATGAAAGAATTAAGCCTCTTAGTTGAATTAAATTAGATTCGTATTTAATGATAAGGCATCGTTATAAAATCATTTTTTGGAAAAGAGACGGTCTCCACATTTTTGAAATGCATTTTGGTAAAAATTGAAAGTTTGACCGGGCCGAAGTTGCCTACGTTCCCCTTATCATGGGGGAGAGGTCCCACACAATAAGAGGCTCAGGTCACCGTAGTTCGAATCAAGTTAGACTTTTAAAAAGAGGTGAGAGATGACCATAGGGGTCAAAAAAGAGGGAGATGACTCGGTCCTTGGTCAAGCATGGGTGAGGAAGACCTATAGGAGTTGGTTTTGATGAGTAGGGTATGGTTTGACCTAAGGTTTGACCTAAATTTGACCTAAGGTTTGACCTATGGTTTGAGACAAAAAGTGGTTCATGCTAGGATGCGACGATAATGGTGGGTTGACCTAGATGGGTAAAGGATAGGTCGACCTAAATGAGAAGGGTTGGATTGACCTATATGGTGAATGAATCAAGATAGCGGGTTGTAGCGGTTTGCCTATGCGATGATCTAAGCGGGATGGACATGGTTTGACCTAAGCGGGTCTAAGGTTGACTTATTCGGGTTGGTAGACTAAGGAAGGTTAGAGATTGACCTAGATGGATCCAAGATAGGTAAGTCGACCTAAGCGGGTCACAGGGGGACCTTGACGGGTCAAAGGTGAAGGGTAGTTTTAACCTAAGACGGACAAGTTGACCTAAATGGGTCAAGGATGGTGTGTGGACCTAAACGGGTTGACCTAGGTTGGTCTGGGCGACGGTGGGTCAAATAATGACCTAGGTGGGTCAAGATGACGGTTTGACCTAAGCGGGTTAGGACAAAGGTAATTGGGTTCACTATGGAATCAAAGATTGACCTAAGAAGTCGAAAACGGATAAGGTTGACCTAGGATTCCAAGTTTGACCTAAGAGGTCGAAGGTGATTGGGTTGACCTAGGAGGTCAAAGGTTGACCTAAGAGGTCAAGGGTGATAATGTTGACCGAAGGGTCCAAGGGTAGACCTAAGAGGTCAAAGTGGATGAGGTTGACCTAAGAGGTCAAAGGCGGATAAGAATGACCTATGGGGTCAAAGGTTTACCTAAGAGGTCAAAGACGATAAGTTTACCTAGGGGGTTAAATGTGATAAGGTTGTCCTAGGAGGTCAAGGGTTGACCTAAGAGGTCGGAGGCGGATAAAGTTTACCTAGGCGGTCAAGGGTTGACCTAAGAGGTCGAGGGGTGACCTAAGAGGTTGAGGGTGATAAGGTTGACCTAGGCGGTCAAGGGTTGACCTAAGGTTGACCTAGGTGGTCAAAGGTTGATAAGGTTGACCTAGGGGGTCAAAGGTTGAGAAGGTTGACCTAAGCGGTCAAAGGTTGAGAAGGTTGACCTAGGCGGTCGAAGGTGAAGGGTAAACCCAAATGGATCGCAATGATGGACCAACGGATGAGCGATGGACCTTAGAGGTCGCCTAGATGCAATGCACATTTTATTTTGCGAAAAGTTTTTGCATTTTTTTTACATCCTAAATAGGTGGTCCGAGGAGTGTCCTAATCTCTATGTGTGGGTTGACACGGGTTAGGTTAAAGGTTCCCCACGCTCGCGGAACGTACACGTGTGAGTGGAGTAGACGAGTGACTCGAAAAATGTGAGGCAGTAGCGCAAAATTCCTGCACATCGAATACTCCGGGTTTAGTAGGGACCTGTGCAGTGCTGACACGGACTAGTGGTAGTGTGAGGCAAGAAACTAATTCTTTTTAGGGAGAAAAGAGAGAAGCTTTGAACGTTTGAATGATGCTATGCAATGCAATGCAGGAGAAGCAAAGTAATGTACAAGGGAGCATAGCAGAGTTTTGTTTGACCCTAATACTAAGACGAAAACAACAAAGGTACAAGGATACAAGGTATATACAACGTACAAGTATCAACAAAGTTCAAGTATTAACATTGCGGGGTGCACGGGTGCATGTGTAAACATGGCAAGTATGTGAGGTGCATGTGTAAACATGGCAAGTGTGCGTGAGGTGTACGTGGTAAACATGGCAAGTGTGTGCATGTGTAAACATGGCAAGTGTGTGCATGTGTAACATGGAAAGTGTGTGTAGGGTGCATGTGTAAACATGGCAGGTGTGTGCATGTGTAAACATGGCAAGTGTGTGCATGTGTAAACATGGCAAGTATGTGTAGGGTGCATGTGTAAACATGGCAGGTGTGTGTAGGGTGCATGTGTATACATGGCAGGTGTGTGTAGGGTGCATGTGTAAACATGGAAAGTGTGTGCATGTGTAAACATGGCAGGTGTGTGCATGTGTAAACATAGCAGGTGTGTGCATATGCAAACATGGCAAGTGTGTGCATGTGTAAACATGGCAAGCATCATGATGTGACGAAAGTTAGACCCACTAAGTTTTGAAAAAGTTTCAAAGCAGTCCCCAGAAGAGTCGCCACTGTGAATACGTGTGTTTGAAATTTGGGAATATTCATAGCAACATTAAAATTATGAGAGTCGCCACGCCGTTTTAATTATAGCCAAAACATTGAGAAAAAGCATTGTTAATGGGTTCGGGGTCAAATTCCAACAAGAGAAGAATATTGAACGTTATCACTCCTATTGCCCGAATGATCGGTCTTTCTATCATGATGAATGTGTTAGTAGTGTGTAGTGTTTGAGACCGGATCCGAAGATTGCCTACGTTCCTCTCAATGTGAGAAGCTCAGGTCAGCGTAGTTCGAGAAGAATTTAGAATAGGCAGAAGAATCGGGATCATGCATAATGAGGGGGGAATTATATAAAGATTAGGGTTTAGAAGTTGTTCCTAGATCATCCTCGGGTTGATGAACCCTAGATCATCATCGGCTATGAAATAACATGTAATTATGAAGATCGCCACCCTAAATATGGCATAATATAGGTTGTAATCTAGAATATGATGAATATGCGAAGAACATATTATGAACATATGAATGTCATGAAGAAAATATGAATAAAGATATTAAGAATATGAATATTAATATGAATATTAAAGATCTACATTAGAAATAATGCAAGAACATGAAGAAAAGTTAGAAAACTTACCTTTGTTGGCAAGAAATAACCTGGATCTTCTTGGGATTCTTGAGAGTGTTTTCGGAGGCTTGAATGACTTGATTTGGGAGCAAAATCGTCACTTGAAAGCTCTAAAATTTTGATTCCCCTAAACCAATAGCATGGGATTGGTTTATATAGTAAACTGAGGGGAAGATCTGATGGTCCAGATCATCCGACGCAAGGCTGGCCGCCTGGCCATGATTGAAGCCGGTGTGCAAGAGTGGCCGCGTGGCCAAGGTTAAGGCGTGGCAAGGTTGGCCGCGTGGCTAAGATGGAGGGCGGCGGCGAAAGTGGCCGCGTGGCCATCGTTGCGCGCTGACTTGAAATTCAAGCTAGGGTTTTACTGTTCATACAGGCACCCTAAATGTCCATATTTAATGTTTTCTAGAACATTGAGCTATTTTTGGGAATCCGGGACAAGTCTTTGCGAGGTTTCTAATCCTATAAAGTCCTTGTATATTTGGGAAAGTCCTAATAAACTCATTTTCAGGTTGGGTACTAACACATGGCCTCTGCTGTGACTGGTGCCTTGCCTTGCTTCCTTCTGGGACAGTCGAACTTCTAATTCCCCTTCTCTTTGTAGAAATTACAGATATCCCCAGGTTTTGGACCCTTCTTGTGTGAAGAATTACCTTTGATTGTTCTCCTCCCACTAGAACCCCTGCTGTGCTAGTGCTAGCAACCAAACCTGATGACTGGGTACCTGCCTCATTCCCACTCGCCTTTCGGCGCAATTCCCTCGTCTTGAGAGAAGTTTTCACTTCCTCTAGAGAGATCCATCTTTACGATTTATGCACGAATCGACATAATGTTCATAAGACATAGGTAAAGATTACTAAAAGCTGCAAGCTGCATCCTTGTCATCAACAACTACTCCTATATTACGCAGTTCAAGTAATGCAGAAGTAAATCTGTCAAGATGATCATTTATTGGCGTACCTTCAGTCATATACGACAATCATATAGCTTCTTCTTCAGGTATAACTGTTGGTCAATGAACGTTTCATGTACATATCTTTCAACTTCAACCAAATATCGCTTTCGGAGTCTGTTCCTGCAACGTTGGTTAGGATCTCATCATCCAACTGTCTGATGATCTTGGCGTGAGCCTTCTGATCTAACTTCTTCAATGCCGCCACCTCCTTCGCTGCTGCTATCTGCTTCTCTATCTTGTCTTTTCTCTAACTATTCTGCTGTACCTTCTGTGGTGACTGCCTTAACCCTTGGATCCTTACGATCCTGATTTCAATCTCCAACGGTTCCCATAAATCTTTATCTACCAACAAAGCTTCATCTTGATCGCCAGAGAGAAAAACTATTCTTCCCATTGAATTGTCGATCGAATCTGCTCCTTGACCATCTTCTTGTTCTCTGCAGCGGAATCCCTGAATCTCTAACCACGAACCAAAGCTCTGGTGCCACTAAGATAAATCGCAACAACAAACTCCAAACGCATACAATCAAAGACAAAACACCAGCAGCTTCTGTCCGGATACAATTTTGGATGCTACAGACATCAAAATCCAATCTTCACCGTTCAGATCGAAGACCTATGAGTCCCAAAGCTACTCACTGAAAATCAGCACGATCCAATGGTGAACGAATGCGCCACGCCTTTTTCTTCACCGCTGCGCTGGATAAAAACGGACCAGAAACTACTACCTTGTTTTTCTTCGATCTTGGATCTCTTCCGTCGATGCTAATTCTCCTTTTCAACCAAGCTCTGATGCCACTTGTTAGAGCAATAACAAGACTTGATAAGAAAAGCGAGCAATCAAAAGAACACAGATTTACGTGGTTCACCAACTTGGTTATGTCCACGGGGAGGTGAGAGAATATTATTATCAATCTGGAGAATTCTTTACAAGATCACACTAATCTATGCTAGCACGAATTTTGGTCACAAAATTTCTGACTGTGCTAAAACCCTAGATCTAGAATTATTGATCTTCTCTGAGCACTCTAATAATTTGTCTATGACAATCTGAGGTGTGTTTTAACCTAAACTACTGGACTCTATTTATACTAGTGAAGTTTATCTCAAAATATCTTAGGAACTTGGAAACCTAGTCCAAAACTGACTTGGAAACCTTCCTTCTGCGCTCTGTCCCGGAATTACGAAATCTCTCTGTTGTTTAATCCTTAAACTCGGCGTCCCAAATTCAAAGGCATTAACCCAACACCAACATATTGACGATCTAAACATCCACCCATATTGTGTTGGAGAGGCATCTCAATACTCCGCCAATAACTGTTATTATAATCAAATTCCGCTAAATAGTAAGCTCATACAGCAGCTGTACAGAAATCAACTTCACATGCCCGTAACATATGATCCAGAATCTATCAATCTCTTGTATCGGCAATTTACGAGGTTGAAAATCAATTTACTACTCAAAGCACTCTGATTAGCTAGCCAAAATCAAGATGTAAATTGAGAACCCATGTCTAATAACATACTCATAGGCACCCCGTGAAATCAAACTATCTTCTGAACAAATAAAGATGCAAACTGAATTAATGTTTATATCATCGAAACATATAAAGTGAGTAGACTTGGTAATCAATCCACTATATATCAAACAATATACGTGGTGACTCTGCCACAAAATTCATTGTGATATGTTCATATCTATTCATGAATCTCAAAGGATTGTAATAAATCTGTTGATTACTGATAGCTCGACGTCTATTTGATGATAGCAATTAATCAGTGTTCCTTATTTAGCATTTTGAGGTAAGGGAGACTACGCAGTATTGATTCCGTGTCATTTCTTTTTATACCCGTTTTATCGTAGTACTCCATTTTATTGATACGTGGTTCATTTGTTCGGTCCCATTTGATTATTGCTTTGGAATTGAACTTGCTCTGTTAATATCATGGTTATTTGAAAAGCATGCTTTATGTGTTATTTGTTCCCAAATATGGATTTGTTATATGGAACAGTTGCAATGTAGCTAATTATGTGACGGTCGCAGTGGACTCGGTTATTGGTTATTGTGTTTGTGTTGGGTCCAGCTCTATGAGGGTGGCCAACAATTCGGTTATTATGGTTAGGTCACTGGACCCGAACATAATTAGGACATCGGACTGTAAAGTATGATAATCGTTTGATGTCCGGTTTATGAAAAAGCGAGTCTTATTGGAATGTTCATATTATAATTTCATGGACATTGTTATTTGGTGTTTGTGTTCCATTGGCTTCTGTGATATTGTGTATCCTATCCCCTTTCTTACTAAGCCCCCCAGCTCACCCCCCTCCAGTTTTAGTTTTGAAGTTAAGCGATGATCGGTATAAAAGGATTGGGGCGGAGCAGTTTATAGAGAATTTGGGCTGATTAGTGAGGCTTTGTATAGTATTTTAGAGATGTAATTTGTAAATATTGATATTTATGGAATTAGAATTTTTGGGGCGTTACGGTTGGTATCAAAGCGGAACCCCGACCTTAAGGCTTGTGAGGTAGCGCGGGGACAAGATCTTGGGGTATTCGTGTATAGGATTGTCGAGAGATATAAGATTAACTCGAATTCGGGGACGAATTCTTTTTAAGGAGGGTAGATTCTATGATACCAACTGTAACACCCCGAAAAATTCTAATTTCCATAAATAACAAATAGTTAGAATTTACATCTCTACAATACTAAATACTATACAAGGTATCGCTAATCAGCCCAAATTCTCTATAAACTGCTCCGCCCCAAATCCTTTCATCCCGATCATCGCTTAACAGCAAAACTGAAACTGGAGGGGGGTGAGCTGGGGGGCTCAGTAAGAAAGGGAATACACAATATCACAGAAGTCAATGGAACACAAACACCAAATAACAATGTCCATGAAATTATAATATGGACATACCAATAAGACTCGCATTTTCATGAACCGAATAACCGATCAATCATACTTTACAGTCTGATGTACTAATTATGTTCGGGCCCAGTGGCTTAACCAAATTAACCAAATTGTTGCCCGCCCTCATTGAGACGGACCCAACACAAACACAATAACCAATAACCGAGCCAACTGCGACCGTCACATAATTAGCTACATCGCAACTGTTCCATATAACAAATCTAATATTTGAGAGCAATTAACACACAAAGCAAATTAACACACAAAGCATGCTTTCCAAATAACCGCAATATTTACAGACCAAATTCAATAACAAAGCAATAATCAAATCTGACCGAACAAATGATATACGTATCAATAAAATGGAGTATTACGATAAGACGGGTATAAAATAAAATGACACGGAATCGATACTGCGTAGTCTCCCTTACCTAAAATATTACTAAAAACAAACCCCGAATTATTTGCAAATCGAACTTTCAGTCTATCTCGCACAAGTCTGCTACAACTCATAAAGGTTCCATCTTACTGACTTGCTCGAAGGATATGTATAAGACTATGGGATGGCTCACACCAAAATGCCATGTCAAGCTATAATTGTATTTGCTGTCAATTTACCCAAGTATAATCCAACAAAGGCTATGTGAAAAAGTCTTGGTGTCAATTTTATTACCTACGTGGCCCACAACCCAAATCAACTTCTTATCCGTTCCGTCCTAAATTCCTTATTTTATTTTTCGATCCGTCCCAAAACGTCGTGCTTAATTTTGGGATGTCACATTAACCTTTTGGGACGTCCCACTAAAAGTGAGACTGCCCAAAATGGAAATGTTTCAACCCCACTCATTCTCTCTCTTTATTCTCCATCACTCATTTTATTCAAATAAAACACTACTATTTATCCCACTCATTCTCTCTCATCATTTTCCACCACTCATTTTATCCAACTAACACTACTATTTACTCAACTTATTCTCTCTCTTCATTTTCTAGCACACATTTACCAGTTTCTCTTAATTATTGTGCAAACTCCTCTAGTCCTACTTGTGCTGGGACAGAGGGAGTATACTCCATCCGTCCCAGCACAAGTGAGACTTTTTTCCTTTTTGGTTCCTCCCACTAAAAGTGAGTCTGCCCAAAATGGAAATATTTCAACCCCACTCATTTTCTCTCTTCATTTTCCACCACTCAATTTATCCAACTAACATTACTATTTACTCCATTCATTCTCTCTCTTCATTTTCTACTGTTATGAAAATTCTACAAAAAAGAACTTGTTACAGAATAAATAATAAATAAATAAACTGAAAATAAATAAACTGAAAGCAAACAGATTGATTGTGCCGAGCCGTGTGTTGAACACACTGTCCTTAAGACTTATTCGCCCCCTCACCGTGAGTGCTTGAGGTAGCTGTAGGACGCTAGTCTCCCAGGATAACTCGCATGAACCGGAAGCTTCTCTGCACTACGAGACTTCGGCGAATTGAATTAAATGCCTGGACAGTATCACCACTGATGCAATGCAGGAGGCCAAGGAGGAATGAACAAAGATGCAACAAAAAGAAGATGTGGTTTGTTGCGGGAAAACTGTGTATTTTCTGTATTTTCGTGTGTTTCTGGAAGTGGTTTGCAGCTTAATTTATACTGTTCCAAGAACAGTTCAACAGCCCAAAATTAATTAAAAAGGATTAGGATAATACTTTGTTAATTACTGAGATGAGGGATAAGGCTTGGCTCTTCACACTTTGCATTCCAGTACAAATGGGATAAATCTGTTTTGTTTTTTAGTGTAAAATCAAAAAATAATTGCAAAAGGTGAGCTAGCACGGACAAGCCAAATAAGTGCTACATTCGTGTCCACAGGTCGCGTGCCACATGAGTTCGATGGTCCCAAGCCAATTTGGTCCATGATTTGCATTCACCATGCGCGCGAGAGAGAGCCTCTATGCCATACAAGCTTGAACACTACTAAAGTGCCCAAGCCTTTATACTAGCTTCCTTTCACATTTCTTTCCAATGTGGGATAAAACACAATACCCCCATTTCAACCCACCAACTTCAAGCCTTTGTATCTCATTCATCCCAACTCCTAATTGGACAAATGAATACATTATCTCAATGTTCTCACGGAGTAGAACACAAACCCATAAACAAGTTTGTCATTCAATAAATTATTTATCACGGAAATAAATCATATTTCCTCCACATAATACAAAAATACACTTATTTTTCCAACAATTCCCCACATGAAGGAAATTATGAGGAATTTGGTGATAAAGTCCAATAGTTGAAAACCTGCATAGGATAGGTATGTGATTGCCCTTTGAACCTTCCCTTGTAGACGTATACTTATTCTACTCGCTAATCAGTAGACACGATTTCTTTGAACTATCAGCTTTTTGTGTAGCCAGTCATATACGTTACACAGGTATCTCCCTAACACAATTCAATTCTCATAGTTGTGTCCATTTGTGGCCATGAAACACAATGCCTGGTTCTGTGAGAGAGTCTAAGAATTGAGCCTTACACAATTCTCCTCGAAGCGGCCCCACTTCTCTCTCACATAGGTGATTCTTCTAAGTAACCCGGTTTACTCCATAAGAATCATTAAAAGCCATAGGCTTAACCTTATTCATCTCGGGATGTCACTTTTAGGAATGGGTATGGGGTTGATCCCCACAGTGATGCTACAAGTCTTTTAACGATTAGGTGGTCCCTTTTGAACCTAGATCTTGGGATCTCCAGTCAGCTAGGTTGGGTTTTCCGCCGTGGTTAACTTCTCAAGAGGCTTTAAACTCATTCCCCTTGTCGATCTCGCAACTACCTCTCTATTTAACCCTTTGGTTAACGGATCCGCTAAGTTATCTCTTGACTTCACATAGTCAATGGAGATGGTACCAGTTGAGAGTAGTTGTCTTATGGTATTATGTCTTCGACGTATATGTCTCGACTTACCATTGTACATGTTACTTTGTGCCCTACCAATTGCTGATTGACTATCATAGTGTATACAGATTGGTGGCACTAGCTTTGTTCATCTTGGAATATCTTCTAGGAATTGGCATAGTCATTCTGCTTCTTCCCCACATTTGTCCAGAGCTATAAACTCAGATTCCATCGTGGATCTAGCTATAACAGTCTGCTTAGAATATTTCCATGATATAGCCGCACCTGATAAAGTGAATACATATCCACTTGTAGACCTTAAGTCTTGGATATCTGATATCCAATTAGCATTGCTCTACCCTTCAATCACTGCTGGATGTCTAGTATAATGTAATCCATAATCACGAGTATATCTCAAGTACCTAAGTACTCTCACTATACCCTTCCAATGATCTGCTCCAGGATTACTTGTGTACCGACTCAGTTTGCTAACAATATAAGCAATATCTGGTCTTGTGCAACTCATCAGGTACATTAGACTTCCAATAATCCTTGAATATTCTGATTGAGAAACTGATTCTCCTCGATTCTTTGATAGATGTTGACTTGGGTCAATTGGAGTACTAGCTATTCCATTGTCATCCTTGCTAAATTTCTCAAGAATTTTATCCACATAATGAGCTTGACTCAATACAATTCCATTGGATATTCTGGAAATTTTCACTCCAAGGATTACATCCGCTAGACCCAGATCCTTCATGTCAAACTTTGAGTTCAACATATATTTTATGGATTTGATCATCTTGTCACAACTTCCTATGATAAGCATGTCTTCTACATAAAGACACAAAATGACATAGCCATTTTAAGTGTTTTTAGTATAAACACACTTGTCACATTCATTTATCTTGAATCCTCTTTCCATTAAGGGTGCCAGTGGTTCGGTCCAAACCACGGTTTGGGACCGAACCGAACTAAACCATACGGTTTGGTTTGGTTTTTAAGCACAAGTAGTTCGGTTCGGTCTCAAAAATTGGTAAACCGCGTGGTTCGGTTTGATTTGTGGTCTGATCTCTCCAGACTAAACCAGACCGAACCAAACCACACCGAACCGCCACACCACATATATTAGTCATATATTTGTATGTTAAGTAACATTAACCTTTAAATTATTAAAATAATTTACATTACATTACATCATTCTTAACTCTCGTTTTGCATCTTATTCAATATTCATTTCATCGAATGTTATATTCATTGAGGCATATAGTTAACAAATATGTAGTGTATTCGCTTCCTTCGGCTTCTTTATGCGTTTGATATTTTCATTCTTCTGAATTTTCTCATTTAAACAGAGTGTAAGCCATAATTTGAATCGTGATATGAACCTCAGTGTGAATGGTGGTTTAAACCACGATCTAAACCATATTCTAGACCACGGTCTAAACCGCAGTCTGGACCACATTACTGAACCGCGGTCTGAACCAAACCAAACCAAACCATGGCGGTTTGGTTTGGTTCGGTTTGAATTTTTTTGTGGTTCGGTTCGGTTTGGAATTTTTCCAAACCGATGACTAGTGGTTTGGTCTCTAAAACGGCCGAGACCAAACCAAACCGAACCATTTACACCCCTACTTTCCATCATGGCTTGATCAAACTTTTGATGCCATTGTTTTGGTGCTTGTTTTAAGCCATATAATGACTTAACTAATTTGCACACTTTATTTTCTTGCCCTGGTGCAACAAACCCTTCAGGTTATTCCATGTAAATCTCCTCATCTAAATCACCATTCAGAAAGGCAGTCGTTACATCCATTTGATGCACTTCAAGATTGCGCAATGCGGCAATTGCAAGCACAACTCTGATTGACGTTATTCTTGTGACAGGAGAATACGTATCAAAATAATCCAGGCCTTCTTTCTGTCTGTAACCTTTAATTACAAGTCTGGCCTTATATTTGTCAATCATGGCATCTAGTTTCATTTTCCGTTTGAAAATCCACTAATATCCAAGTGGTTTGCTCCCCGGAGGAAGATCCACTAACTCCCAAGTGTGATTTTGCAAAATGGAATCAATTTCACTTTTGATGGCTTCTTTCCACGAAGTTCCTTCTGAAGAACTCACAGCTTCTTGATAACTTTGTGGTTCACTTTCTAGCATATAAGTTAGAAAATCCGTCCCAAAGGATTTTTCTACTCTAGCCCTTTTGCTACGTCGAGGTTCTACCATTATAGTGTTCTTGTGTATATCTTGAATTTTTGATTCATACACAAGGAATCTATAAGCACTACTGTTATGAGCATACCCAATAAATATGCAATCTACAGTCTTTGGCCCAATTTTCACCTTTTTAGGTGGAGGTACGGCTACCTTTGCAAGACATCCCCACACTCGCAAGTATTGGTAGGATGGTACTCTTCCATGCCACAATTCATAGGGGATCTTGTTCAATTTCTTTCTAGGTACCTTATTCAACACATTGTTAGCTGACAAACACAGTTTCACCCCACATGTTGGAAGGTAGTCCCGAACTTATCAACATGGCGTTCATCATTTCTTTCAATGTCCGATTCTTGCGTTCGGCAACACCATTTTGTTGAGGTGTATAAGGTGCCGTTGTTACATGTTTGATTCCATGTTGAGCACAAATTGCTTCGAATGGAGATTCATATTCTCCACCACGATCACTTCTTAACACCTTTATTTTCCCGTTAAGTTGATTCTCAACTTCATTTTTATAGAGAACAAACTTCTCTATTGCCTCATATTTACTTTTGAGTAGATACACATAGCAATACTTTGTACTATCATCGATGAAAGTCATGAAGTACTTATTGCCACCTCTTATTTTTGTTGACTTAAAGTCACATAAGTCTGTGTGAACTAACTCAAGAGGTTCTGTAGACACCCCGCCTTGGACCTCTCACCCTGATTGCATACATAGTATTTTTACTTTACTTGTTTTTGTTAATTTCTGTTACTTTGGTTAAGTTCCTAACTGATTCCGTCAGTTTTGGACTAAACTGCATAACATAGTTAACTTTCTAGTCCATTCTGTCAAAATCGTCATTTCAAAGTCGCGCGCCTCCGCCCTTTGGGGCCAGAAGCGCGCGCCTCCCGCCGACTATACGGGATGCGCGCGCGTCTGGGTGTGTCGGTTACTGATTTCTGTCCAAGAATCTCTCCCTTGCTCATTTTATATGATTTTGCCCGGGAAACTGATCTTTGTGACTCCGTTTTGGCACCAAAAACATCCCCTTTTAACTATAAAAACCCCTCCAATCCACCATTGGAAGGGGTCTCTTTCTCATCTCTTTTAGGCCTCTTTTTCATCTCTTTTTGATCTCTTTTCATCTCTCTTTTACCTCTCTTGGACCATCTTCTTTGACTTGAAACTTTTCTTACACACACACTATACACAATTCTATACACAAATTCTCCCTACAAGAGTTCTTCGTGACAAGACTCTACACAAATTGTTCTACAACAATTTCCCTACAACAAGCACCATTTTCAAGTCCAAGTTTAAAGTCCCTTTTCTAAAGGTACAACTTTTCTATTCTCTTATTTTATTTTTGTCCTACTAGTATGCAATCTCCATAAAAAGGGATACAACCAAAAGGCCACTTCACTATTGAAGTTTGGCCAAGGTTACATCCCAACATTCTAACATTAATTTATTTCCATTTCATCTCTTAATGTAATTGTTTAGCAAATATTCAACATGTAACCATTAGACACTCAATCAATAAAATCATTTAGCTTTCATTTTCCTCTTATCTTTACTTTGTAGTTGTTAGCATATTTTATCAATTGAAGGACATGTAAATATAAGAACACCAAAAGTAGCAAGACCCGCGTAAGCGGGGCGGAGTGGGTGTTTAAGTACTTCCCACTCCGTCACCTAACCCCCGAACCCCTCATCTCAAGAATCTTTGGTTTCGTAATCAATAAAAATGGCTATTTTCTTAGGTTTTCTCGCGTTCCTCTAAAACGTCGGTGGCGACTCTTAAAATCAATTAGACATCCTAGGTAATTCACGCGCTCTAGCCAAGCCGTGGTTCCCCGGGGTATCTACAGTGGCGACTCTACTGGGGACATAGAGGGTTAAACTTGCATTTTCTGCTTTTGGTGTTCTTATATCTGTTTTCTGGGCATTCTGGTAAAAAGGGTAGGAAGCGCGCGCTTCCGGCCTTTTTGTCCTAAAGCGCGCGCGTCCGACCCTTATTACCAGAATCGCCCACCTTCCATCTTGTCCTTCAAATTTCATATTTCTATGCTAACAAGTTTCTGTAGGGGAAAGTTACATAATTTGGGACCAGGGCAATCCCCTGAGTCCGCGGTTTCTTCTGACATTCTGACAGGTACCCCAGATGCGCGCGCCTCCCACATTTATAGCGCAATGCGCGCGCTTCCCACGTAACTGCCCTGAGTCACGCGCTTCTGGGCCGTTTTCCAGAATAGAACCGTAAACATAACAGTGAACAGAATGTGCAGTTTTGACAGTGTGTGGGCACCGGGCCTGCACAGAACAGCTTTTATTTCCTGTTCATTTTTATCGGTCACACGGGTGATTCGAAAGTTGTAAATTACGTGCTTATTTGTTTTTTTTATTTCCTTTGAAAAAATAAATAAATATATATTTTGTCACTTGTTAGACCTCACACTACGCACACAATTCTTATCAACTGCTCACTATCGAGTCGCACAAGTCCAACCCCAAACCCGTCCTAGGAAGTTTCAAGCTCCACTCGACCTTGACTCTTCCGAAGCGGTAAACCTCAGCCCGTGGCGTAGTTCACGACTACATGCCGGGGGTGACCTTTAAGCTTCTCTTTAGCCGAGCACAAACCACACAATTCTAGTTAGGGTCTAACACTCTGTGACTCAAGTCGGTTTCCATGTGCCGAGATTTCCCTAAACTAATGTCTTCAAATCATACATGCCACTCGTTGTTTTGGACGAAATAAAAATCCGTCCCCAAGTGGCCATAATGGACGCAAATAAAAAATCCGTCCCCACATGTATGATTTACTACATTAATTTAGTTTAATCCCGACACATGTAGGATTCACAAGCGTGGTGGAATCCGATGAGTATATGGGACCGCGAGATGGTCTATATACTAGTGTGACGATTCCACTATTTTCTAGAAACCCCAAAAAGGACCATGTCCTTCCGACTTTTGTAAATAAATAAATAAAAAAAGAGTCATTTTTCTTTATGTGGTTGAGTCTTTTCTTGTTTGTGGGTGAAATCATTTTACTCAAAAGGTGTTTGTGGGGCCATCCTAAGATCGATCGTGTTCTCTCAATAGGTCCAATGGCTTCCAACTGCAACAACAACAAGGGTGAGAACATTTCCATGTCCAATGAAGGGTTACTCAACATGGTGAAAATATTGAAAAGGCAAATTGATACACTAGCCGAGGATGTTCGCCGCAAGGATGATTTATGGCGAGCCCGTTACGAGCATGTGGAAATGGCCCATAAAAGAGAAGTATCCAAACTCGAGAACCAATTGAAAGGGCTCACGAATGAAAGAAAGGTCCAAAGCATTGATACCGGTTTGGTCAACACTCCCATGTCCTACATTGACCAAAGGCTTAGTGGGCTAAATTTGCACAAGGGCCCAAGCACTGATCTTCATCAAGCTTCTCTCCTCATGAACACAATGGAGGCTCTTCCCGAAAAGTTCAAGATGCCTGATATTGGCAAGTTCAACGGCAACTCTTGCCCCGACGCTCATGTTGACTCCTACATTTGGGCCATGCTACAAAATAAAGTGTCTCCTCAAATAATGGCACAATGCTTCCCGCTTACTCTCGAGGGGGTCGCAAAAGATTGGTATATGGGTCTTCTAGTTTCCACCCGCCTCAATTGGGATGTCGCTATGCTTGCCTTTAAGTCACAATATCAAGGCAACTCCATATTCCGCCCCACCAAGAAGGAATTGGAGAGCACCGTGCAAATGAGTGATGAATCATTTGGGGACTTCTATCACCGTTGGAATGACAAGCTAGCCGAGATGGTTGATAGGCCTTCCAAGAAGGAACAAATGGACATCTTCTTGAAGTGTTTGAAAATGGACTACCGCACTAATCTTAGTGGGGCTTTTCACTCCGATTTTTCAAGCATGTATGATGCGGGGGTTAGAATTGACAATTTGCTCCGAGAAGTGGCCGAGTCCTTCTATGACACAAGCTTCAACGACAAAGGGTTCCCAAGCAACGACATGGAAGAATGTAGTGACATGGAAGGCTACAACGACAATGAGGACTACAACGACATGGGGGATGATGACAATAATCTCCGTTTCTCTTTCTCTACCTAGTAATAGGAATTAAAAAAAAAAAGAGTCAAAGTCCTCTTTAGTGTGCATTAAAGTTTTCTCTCGTCCCATGTTCAATGTCGAGTCTTATTATCAAATAAAAGTCGTTCTATACACTCCTCCAAGTTATTCAATTTAATTCTTGGCAAAATGATGAAAAGATGTCTAAACAAGTTTTGGAATGAAGGCCATCGCTTGAACGCCTAGGGGCTAAACATCAACGACAGCATCAACAATGAAGACATCAACAACGACGAAATCAAGACAAAGAAAGGTGGAGCAACGATCATGAAGCAAAGTTTTCAAAAGGGGATTAAAAAAAAAAGGCTCGCTAGGTTGAAATCCTCAAATCAACCTAGGCAAAAGTTAGAGCCCAAAAAAAAATAAAAAATAAAAATCCCCCTTCATTCAAAGAAGTTCACAACAACAACATCATTCCACCAAACGAAGCAACATGACAACAATCACGACAAAGAAACGATTCATCACGGCGAATGGAGAATCCACAAGAACTACGGTGACCTGAGCCTCTACACTGGGGGAACGTAGGCAACCTTCGGGTCCGGTCTCATGCAAGAAAGAAGATATGTTTAGCCCTAGCGCATTATGGTGATCGGCCTTCATCTCGAACTTGTTAAGACATCTTTGTACGATTCATTTGCCAATGAATTAATCACCAAAAGATTGAACAACTTTCTTAGATTTGGAATCGTTATCCGTTCCTTGTCGAGTCTAAGGGTTTCTCTTCTTTCTGCGATACTCCCAGTTTCTTGCAATCAAACTGGGGCTTTCTTTCTCTTCTCTCTTAATGACTTACTTGCCTTCATGAGTCATTCAAAAAATATACATACATGAAGTCAATACTAGGGACACTTCCCTAGTCGAGTCAATGTCACTCATATTTAGTGACAAGAGGTCTTCACCGCAAAATAACATGTCTTATCTCCTCAGCCAGAGTCAATGCACACTTCCTCATTAATCTAGTAAAAAAAAAGAGAAGACGCAAAAGAGATGCCCGCTAGATTGAAAACCCGAAAGGGAGGTCTAGGCAAAAAACAAGGTGCGTCATAAAAAAAAATGAGAGAGTGAGAGAGAGAAGGGAAAGAGAAATGGAGATCTCCGGCCTCTAAGGAAGACAACTGCACAAGCTCTACATTGGATCTCCTCAACAAATCAATTCCCCACCAAGTCAACTTTGGGATTGCAAAAGGCTCGACAAGATATGGCACCATAAAAGGTCGTCTTGTGTTATCGGCATCATTCTCCAGCAGTGTGCATTTTTGGGTTCATGAAAAGAAAGCCCGTGGTAACCAAGACCCATCTGAGAACGAGCCCATCATAAAAGGGCACGAGGTTGCACAAATAATCCCTAGCTAGTCAATTGGCTTGGGCAGCAAATAGCAACAACATGTGTCTCAGTTTTCAAAGCTTCTGCAAGTATGTGCTTCTAAAGTACGCCGAAAGGCTCCCGAGAATAGAGTAGCTCTTGCCATGTCCCCTTGTGTTTGTTCCCCCATACGAGGATGAGTCACTCTTGCTTTGCTCAACAAATGGTGACACCCTAGGGGCTATGTGACTCAAGAACAAGGGCTTCTTTTGCTTCATTTGACAATCAATAAGCCCTAGGGGCTATGCTCGAGAAATATGTGTGAGACTATCCTCAAAGTCTCTCAAAAGGGATGTCAAAAAGCCCTCTTATCATGTGTACCCGTACTCGTTCCCCCAATCAAGGATGGACCTTTCTCGCAATCAATGATGGCACTCTAGGGGCTACGGTCAAGTCTTAAAGGCTCCTTCGGTAAGAAGCAATTCACTTCAATGTCCCCAGCAACATTTGAAGCTTTATACCGAAAGGTCTCAAGGGGATTCGCAATCTACAAATCTTTTGGGCCATGGCTTTACAGTAATTCAAGCAAAGGGAAATATTGGGGCTTCGTAATTAACAAGCTTTTGAACAGTTGTACCCGAGCAATGCAATTTGGGAGTAGTCTTATGGCTCCATGAAAGGGATCAAACTTTAATGGTCCCTCAACACTTCCAGTCAAAAGGCCTCTTGGTTGAAAATGAAGGCTCCGATGATATGAATGAATTTGATGATTCTTGTTAGAACTCATAGCGAGATTCCGAAGGAAGTCTTAGAGAAAAGGAAAAAGATTCAATATGCTAGACTCACCCGGCTGAGTTATAGCGGGCAATGCCAATATGTTAACTCTATAAGCAGAGTTACGGCCAATCCCAATGTTTCTGCAATACAGCACCCCATTCTCCAAGATCAAAAGCACAGGCTGCATCCGAAGATCCGCCGTCGGTTCAACTCAAGAAGACTCGAGCAAACATACTGTTCGAGACTTTATCACGCCAAGACCTTATCATCTGCAACAACATCACCATCTCCCACGAGACGTCTCCCGAAGACCGTACTACATTTTCAACATGGACCTTCCGCCATTTGGGTATCAACCACAAAAAAGGGCCATCCATCTCGAAACAAGAGAAAGAAGGAGATTGCCTTCAAGAGTTCTTCCCAATAGCGCCATCCGCTCCCAACATAATGCTAAGCCGATTCCAAGAAAATTTGAGGCTTCACACCGAAAGGTCTCCACATCCCGCCATCTACAAACTTGATAAGCCCATGACACTTGGGGCTTAGCAATCTCTCAAAGCTTGGTATCAATAATCTTCTCTTGGGGCTTGCCCACGTCGACAACAAAAGACAGTTTATTTGAATGGGCTAAGAGTTGATTCATCTTGGGGCTTCATAAGCCACTCAAAGTTCAGTATTCGAGGGGCTTTACAATCAGCAACCCCTTATCTCGGCATCGAAAGTCTTTTGGAGCCCCATAATCGACAAATCTCTTGGGGCTAGACATCAATTTCGTTGGACACCACGGCAACGACGACAACATTCAAGCGAGGCAATCCGGACTTCGATCGAACATGACTTGATCTTGGGTTGGCTTTACAAACACACAATGGTTAAAATGGTTCACCCACGAACTAAAAAAAATAAAATATCTTTTTGTCACATGTGTGCATATTCTTTCCATTCTAATCTAAGTAAATTAAAAAAAAAAAAGATTTTATTTTCTTTTTTTTTTTTTGCGCAAAATTATGTGTTTCCTTTTTGCTTTGCTCCTAGCATTCTCCCCCAGCATCCTCCATCATCCTTGAACTACGCTGGTCTGATTCTCTTAAAGGGATACGTAGGCAGCCTTTTGGCATGACCAACCCACCATCCAGAATACCATCTCGCCGACACTCCTTCAAAAGCGAATTCTTCATCAAAAGCATCAACATCCTTCAGCAATCCATCCCCAATCAAGCGGAAATGATAAGTGAATGTATGAACATCATTCATCTCAAGCAATCTCCGCTTTCAAAAATCACTTCACACACAAAATCACTTTACTTCTCCCTCATGCAAAAATGCTTCAAAATCACATCGCACCACGAGCACAATTTCTCCCTTCATTTCACACTTTATGAATCTTCTTGCACAAACACATATACTTGCCAAGCACACACATAACAGGTACCACCACGAAGTAAACAGCATCCGCTACTCAAGGTACTCCATCCCCAGTAGAAAATGGTCCACAGTCAACCATGCCCGCATCCCCACAATAAAGTCAACAGCAACTGCAGCTCTTGACAGCAATTTTGTCCACGGTGATCCCGCATCAGCAAACGGATCCCGCAATCAGCAAACAGATCCCGCATTAAGCAAACAGATCCCGCATTAGCAAACGGATCCCGCATCAGCAAACGGATCCCGCATCGGCAAACGGATCCCGCTTGCAGCAAACGGATCCCGCATCAGCAAACGGATCCCGCATCAGCAAACGGATCCCGCTTCAGCAAACGGATCCCGCATCAGCAAACGGATCTCGCATCCACAAACGGATCCCGCTTCAGCAAACGGATCCCGCTTCAGCAAACGGATCCCGCATCCGCAAACGGATCCCGCTTCAGCAAACGGATCCCGCCATAGTAAACGGATCTCGCATCAGCAAACGGATCCCGCCTCCAGCAAACGGATCCCGCTTCAGCAAATGGATCCCGCATCAGCAAACGGATTCTGCTTCAGCAAACGGATCCCGCTATATCCTTTCAATATCCATTAAGCCGCTCACACAGGGAGCGCACTCCTATCCTTTGTAATTTCAAATTCCTGCTTTATCGAGTCTTTGTTTTCTCTTGTCGATGTCCTCGGCGGTTGTCTTTATTTCATCGACGCGTTTTGCTTCGCAATCCACATCGTCGAGGGGCTCTGTAGACACCCCGCCTTGGACCTCTCACCCCGATTGCATACATAGTATTTTTACTTTACTTGTTTTTGTTAATTTCTGTTACTTCGGTTAAGTTCCTAACTGATTCCGTCAGTTTTAGACTAAACTGCATAACAGAGTTAACTTTCTAGTCCATTCTGTCAAAATCGCAATTTCAAAGTCGCGCGCCTCCGCCCTTTGGGGCCAGAAGCGCGCGCCTCCCGCCGACTATACAGGATGCGCGCGCGTCTGGGTGTGTCAGTTACTGATTTCTGTCCAAGAATCTCTCCCTTGCTCATTTTATATGATTTTGCCCGGGAAACTGATCTTTGTGACTCCGTTTTGGCACAAAAAACATCCCCTTTCAACTATAAAAACCCCTCCAATCCACCATTGGAAGGGGTCTCTTTCTTATCTCTTTTAGGCCTCTTTTTCATCTCTTTTTGATCTCTTTTCATCTTTCTTTTACCTCTCTTGGACCTTCTTCTTAGACTTGAAACTTTTCTTACACACACACTATACACAATTCTATACACAAATTCTCCCTACAAGAGTTCTTCGTGACAAGACTCTACACAAATTATTCTATAACAATTTCCCTACAACAAGCACCATTTTCAAGTCTAAGTTCAAAGTCCCTTTTCTAAAGGTACAACTTTTCTATTCTCTTATTTTATTTTATTTGTGTCCTACTAGTATGCAATCTCCATAAAAAAAAGGGATACAACCAAAAGGCCACTTTACTATTGAAGTTTGGCCAAGGTTACATCCCAACATTCCAACATTAATTTAATTCCATTTCATCTCTTAATGTAATTGTTTAGCAAATAATTCAACATGTAACCATTAGACACTCAATCAATAAAATCATTTAGCTTTCATTTTCCCCTTATCTTTACTTTGTAGTTGTTAGCATATTTTATCAATTGAAGGACATGTAAATATAAGAACACCAAAAGTAGCAAGACCGGCGTAAGCGGGGCGGAGTGGGTGTTTAAGTACTTCCCACTCCGTCACCTAACCCCCGAACCTCTAATCTCAAGAATCTTTGGTTTCGTAATCAATAAAAATGGCTATTTTCTTAGGTTTTCTCGCGTTCCTCTAAAACGTGGGTGGCGACTCTTAAAATCAATTAGACATCCTAGGTAATTCACTCGCTCTAGCAAAGCCGTGGTTCTCTGGGGTATCTACAGGTTCACAATTTCTTTCAATTGAATGGAATGAACCTCTCGTTAGTTTTGCTTCCACACAAGTTTCACACTTATGTTTGCAATCAACTTTGAACTTTGGGATTCAATTCATGTTAATTAATCTACGCAAAGTATCATAATTAACATGTCCTAGTCTACCATGCCATAAATTGGAAGACTCAAGCAAATAAACGAAAGATTTGTTCATTTCATTATTCCTTGGTTTAAGAACCATTACACTGAGCTTAAACAGCCCATCGGTTACATACCCTTTATCAACAAACATTCCATTCTTGGACAAGGTTACAACATCAGACTCAAACACAAGATGAAATCCGTGCTTGTTCAAAAGCGAACCAGACACCAAGTTCTTTCGGATTTCAGGCACATAGAGCACGTTGTTGAGAGTCAGTTCCTTTTCGGAAGTCATCTTCAAAACTACTTTCCCTTGACCTTTAATGTCAGAAGTAGCTGAATTTCCCATAAATAGCTTTTCACCATTCTCAAAAGCTTCAAAAGTACTAAACATGTCCTTATTGGAACACACATGTCTAGTTGCCCCGGTGTCTATCCACCACTGATTTGGGTTTGAACCCACCAAATTCACCTCGGATATTACTGCCGCAAGGTGCATATCAGAAACCTCCCTTGAAATCTCTTCCACCATGTTTGCCTCACGAGTTTTCTTAGGCATCCTACAAGTAGCAGCCTTGTGGCCTTCACCACCAAAATTGTAGCACGTTCCCGTGAATTTATTCTTAGAAACGCCACCTCTCAGTTTTAGAGAAGACTGTTTTACCGCAGTCTTTCCTTTACCCTTTCCATGACCCTTGCCTCTTGAGCTTTGACCATGCTCTACAACATTATCTTTGGCCACACTTGGGATGTACCTCTTCTCGGCAGACCTATTGCCTTCCTCAATACTGAGTCGAAGAATCAGCCCTTCAACGTCCATCTCTTTTCGTTTATGCTTTAGGTCATTCTTGAAATCATTCCAAGCGGGAGGCAATTTTTCAATGATTGCAGCCACTTGAAACTTTTCACAAAGAATCATACCTTCAGCAAGTACCTCATGCAAAATTACTTGCAGCTCATCCACTTGGGATTTCACAGTCCTTGAGTCCACCATCTTTATAATCAAGGAAACGGGCAGCAATAAACTTCTTTTTTCCTGCATCCTCAATTTTGTACTTGTGGTCTAAGGATTCCCACAATTCTTTTGCAGTCCTCTTCTCTATGTACATACCGTAAAGAGAATCAGAGAGGCCATTCAGAACATGGTTCCTGCAAAAGTATTCCCCTTGCTTCCATGCTTCAACAGCAGCTAAGGTTATCGCATTAGTTTCATTCTCAGCTACTGTTGGCATATCTTCTTTCAGATACTTAGCCAAATTCAGAGTGGTCAAGAAGAAATGCATCTTCTGTTGCCACCTTTTGAAGTCAAGGCCAGCAAATTTTTCTGCCTTCTCGGCATGAGAGGTTGAGACGTGCACAGTTTGAGGACCCGCCATCACACTAGCACCAGTTGCAGTTGGATTCACAATAGGAGTCCCAGAGTGGTTTGATGTGTTTGATTCAGTAACCATATCTGAAACACAAACAATCAATAAGTTTTGTTTACTATATCCAGTTGATGTATAATCTGTAACCGGTTCCCTCTTGCAGAAGGGATAAGTCTTAAGATTGTTATGAAAATTCTACAAAAAAGAACTTGTTACAGAATAAATAATAAATGAATAAACTGAAAATAAATAAACTGAAAGCAAACTGATTGATTGTGCCGAGCCGTGGGATAAAACACAATACCCCCATTTCAACCCACCAACTTCAAGCCTTTGTATCTCATTCATCACAACTCCAAATTGGACAAATGAATACATTATCTCAATGTTCTCACGGAGTAGAACACAAACCCATAAACAAGTTTGTAATTATTTATCACGGAAATAAATCATATTTCCTTCACATAATACAAAAATACACTTATTTTTCCAACATCTACCACATATTTATTAGTTTTTCTTAATTAGTGTGCAATTGTGCTGGTACGGAGGTAGTATATATATAAGATTTAGTTCTAAGAGAAAGGATAGGATAAAATACCAGAATTAATTAAGGAGAAAGGATAATGTGGGTATTTCAAAATTCTCTAAAATTGTGTGACGATTAAAGTGATTTTTATTTTATTTTATTTTAATTGTTTTTTTTGCCTAAATACATACATTTTGGACGGAAAGCTTGTTACATCACTTTAGTTTTTAATTTTTTATGTAGATATGTATAGATATATTTTCATGTACAAAAGATGTATGAATATTTAATAACAATATAGTTTCTGAATGAAATATCTGAAAACTCCTAATTAGCTGTCTGAAAATGTTTTTAACGAATAAAGTGATTGTTGTAAATGCAACATATATATATTTCAAGAGATATCTATAGACGAATTAAGTTGCCGAAGGCGGTCAAATATACATAATAGGACACACATCATTTTCAATCTATTAAATAAAAAAAATTACAAACATTAGGCAACATTGAAATGGGAAGGCTTAAACATACTGAAGCCAAAAATTACAAACATTAGGCAACATTGAAGTGGGAAGGCTTAAACATACTGAAGCCATCACTTATTAGCAAGCAAACTGTAGAACTGTAATCAAGCATAACATAATGCACCCGCGCTTAAATAAAAGCTTTCTAACCCAACTTATTTTTTCAGATGCTCAGACTCGATATCTTTGGTGATGCTTATGAACATATCCATAAGTGTATCTGGGTCGGGAACACTCTCATCCAACTTCTCATATTCGACAGTCCATGTCACCAAATCGTCATCACCACTCGTTTCGACATGAAATGTTATCACCATGTCCTTGTACAGCTCCAAGAGATCTCCTTCAATCATTTTGAACGCGATCAGTTTCTTCTCCTCATTTATTTCTGTAATAACTTCCTTGCCTATCCTATCCTTCCCATCTGTGAATTGTATCACACACATGTTCAAATTATTTATGAAGCAATGAATATTTGAAATTCAACGGAAGACCAAGAACAGTAAATGAAAATGATAAATAATGAATAATGCTATTGGCACAAAAAACAAGATAAATAAAGTTGCCCCAATTATCGGTCTCAATTTAAGCTTTTTAGTTTGACATCGTACGCTTATTAAGAATCAAATTTACAATAGGTAGACAGTTATAATGGGATGATAGTATAATTGTAGCATAAAACACTACTCCCTTTGTCCCGCTTTAAGGTTCTTACTTTCTTTTTTAGTCTGTCTCAATTTAAGGTTCTTACTTTGTTTTATTACCTAAAATGGAAAGTAAGACCTACTTATCATTCTCACAACAAAAACTCCCCACCCACTTTCTCTCTCTCACTTTACTTTTCATACTCACAACATTTATTTTTTCTTAATCTACGTGCAAAGTCAAACTAATAACTTTAAATTAGGTCGGAGGGAGTATGTCATGAAGTGGGTTAAAAGCAGGTTACGTAAGTTGTGATTATTTTTTTATTTTATAAAGTTATAAAGGCAAAGTAGTCCAAAACACTGTTCATGTTCACTATTCGACATTTATGAAATAAAGAAAAGTAAAAAGCTTATAAGGGGACGGACCCAAAAAGAGAGTAAGTAAGAAGCTTAAATTGAGACAAACGAAGTAATAAACTCAGAGAGGTGATATCTTACCATGAAAATAATGCCAAGAAATAACTGAGCCCACATGACCAAATTCACCTTCATGCAAATTACAAGCATGAATAATAGGGGTCATGTCCTTGATGTCATGCGGCCTGTGTCTCATGAGCTCATGGAACACATCCGCGACATGCTTGATATCGATCTGTGCCACCCTCTTGCCATACAAATTGAGATGTCCCGCCTCAATATCTTTAGTGAGGTTTATAAACATCTCCATTAGTGTATCCGGGTCAGGAATACTCTCATCAAGTTTCTCATATTCAACGGTCCATGTCACCAGGTTGTCATCACCGCTCGTTTCAACATGAATGGTGATCTGCATCGCCTTGTATAGCTCCATCAGATCCCCTTCAAGCATCTTGAACGAGATCAGTTTCTTCTCCTCATCTATTTCTGTAATGATCTGCTTCGCGACCCTATATTTCTCATCTTCTCGATCGAATCATGCACAAAGAGTTAAAAAAATTTAGTAACAAAATAAAAATGATTAGTGTGCTACTATCAATTATTGAGTAAACTACAAAATTTACACTTTCTTGACTATCTCTCTCACTTACATTACGTCACGCAAAAAGAAAAACTAATAATACTGGTTCTAGTTTTCTTCCCACAAGCTCACCAAAAAGTCCATGGATAATGTTAGTGTCCAGTAAAAATATATGCAGACTTATATATATCACAATTAAAATTCACATATTTATAAATTATATGGAGAGGGGACGGCCTTACCATGGAAGTAGTGCCAGGCGATGATACTGCCAACACTTCCAAATTCACCATCGTGCAGCTTACAATCCTGCACAATATCAGGGCTTACATGCTTAATATGGTGTGGCTTTTGCCTCCAGAGGTCATGAAACACGTCTGTGTTGGACTTGATATTGATCTGGGCAACCCTCTTTCCTAGTAAACTCATGTTTTCTCACACTAAAAGATTTAGTTCCTTCAAGAAAAAAAAAGAAATGGAAGAAGAAGATGGTGAGAATGTGTTATATTCTAGATGAAAGTATGCTATTTATATTAGTAAATATTGATCTCACTTCTGTACATTTACATTTAGTTTATGGATCAGCTGATTCACGACTGAACATTACTACGTACTCCTTCCGTCCAAAATGATCTTCGTATTTTTTTTCTTCGACGGTACTACGAGAAGGAAATTTGAGCAATGATCTTAGGTTGATTTAATTATGTTGATAAAAATCTGAAACACGTTATTGATAGTATTTTTGACATTGTGACAATAATAAGTTTATATTTTCATTAGTACAATTGAGTCAATTTAAAATTATTTGTCAAAAATCTTTCGTAATATCAGTGAAAATAAGTAAGGATATCATTTTGGTGGGACTGAGGGAGTATTTAGTTTTCACGCAAACGACAGGCCAATGCCAACCAATTCCTTCATTGTAACTAACGATTGTGCATTAAATGGTACCTTGCAAATTTTACCAACGTGTCGCTCAATTTACACTCAACCACGAAGCATTAAATATATAGATATGCATATCTCACAAGTTGGACTTTTTTATATTTTTACGGGGAAATGATAAATGTACTATATCACTTTGATAGTTTAAATTTATTGTCCATTTATTTTGGTCACGTTTGACTTTTTTCGGAAACACAAGCGAATTTTGATCAAACAACAATGTCTAATCGTCCGAGTGGAATTCTAAAAAATATTAATGATAGATCATTTAATAATTTATTATAACTTTTAAAGTTTCATTATGATGATTGGATTGACATTATTGGTTGGTTAAAGTTCGCTTATATTGACAAAAAAATCATACGTGATTAATATATATACATATAAATATCCAAATAGATATGTTAAATAATTACGATTAGGTTGTTTGTATCCTAATTATTAAAAACAAACAATGAAAATGATAATAAGCATTTTAATGTAAGCGATACATTATTTTGTCAAGATGTCACTCTTGCATTTGTGTTTTTTTTAGGGCCGGAATGATTGGTATACCGACTGTTTTTTAAATGTACTGTGAAAATGTTTGTCAAAAGCTTACTGAGAACAGATGTTACCTCAAGTGTTAGGTAACACCCCAGGTAACACTTTCTGACGGACAGAAAATCACACACCCAAAATAAAAGAGGTTTGCAGCGGAAAATTAAATAGCACAAGAGATATATTTTTCTCAAGTTATATAAATATAACTTGAGATTGCCCTAAGGCGAAAACCTTATATTTAATAAGTGTATCAAATACAAAGTCAAAAGGTTCCCTATAATTAATATGATATACTCTCTATGGAACCAAACTAAGAACAAATTACAAGATTCTATCCTAACCAAAACTCACTCAAACCTGAAGTATTTGAGTGATAAAAGAGTGTATGGGAGAAAGAATCTTAAAGGAGCCAAGAGTACTTTGATCTTTGTGCTATGGATGTGTGTGATATTTGGCTTGTCTTCAATCTTCTCATCCAAGCACTATATATAGCCAACAAAGACTTGGAGGCTACTCAATAACACAGCCCAAGGCTGTTTGTGATGAGTGGGGAGGGTGGAGATCATGTGCCGAGCTAACTCTCCACAAATCAAGCAAGACTTGGTCCACTTTCCACTTTTATCTCAACCGAATACATCATGGCCAAGTCTAAGCTTCACCTTGTTGTAGTCCTTGCTTCCAATGCCTTGTACTCTTCCATTTGATCAGCAACAAATACTTGGACTTGGTCTTCTCCATATTTAACATATTTAACACATGTTAAATATGTTTGTAACTCCTCTAATTTTTGGCATTTATGCATAATTCTTTGTTAATTTCTTCTCCACGTTTTTAGCTCATTAAATCAACTTTATTATAACCTGAAATATGGACCAACATCTAGACAATAATATTATGACATTAGTATAAAATTATATTAGAAAGAAATGGAAAATTACAAAGTATTTTCGTCACAGCACTTACACTGTCAGTGGCAACATCTGAGGTAACACCTCTGTCTGCACTAACAATCTCCCCCTTAATTGAGATTTCTTTCCAATCTCCTATGTGTTGGTACCTACAAAAACAAGTTAGCCATATACAGTATAACAGAGCATTTTACCAAAGATTAACTCCCCCTTAATCATGGAGTTAACCGAACAACAAAGATTTACTTAGTATACTAATTGTAAAGTAGAACCATGTTTAAAACAATTAGTAGTTTAAAACAAAAAGTAAATCAAAGTTTTAAAATCCACAAAACCACAAGTCATAAACCAAAGCATAACCACCAAAGTATTAAAGTTCTAAATTAAGAACTAAAATACAAATTGTTTTAAAAACCAAACCACCACAAACGAAAATTGTTTTTGAAACCATTCGAAAGTACCATAAAAGCCATTGGCAACATCAACCTTTAAACAAGGTTATTCTTCTTCTTATTCTTGTTCTCCATCATCTGGCTCATCACTAGTACCATCATCTCCAGTAATATCTTCAGCAACACGAGCTGTACCAATATCACCAACAGCATCAGTAGCAGCACTAGTACCAGCACCAACATCTCCCCCAGTTTGGGAAGAAATCAAATTAATGAAGTCGATGGTGTCTTCTTTAAATGGAGGAAGAAGGGGATTTTCTTTTGGGTTTCTTGGTGGCGGAAGTAACACCCGAGACAACACCCGGTGACTCCTCTTGAGGTGCGGATTGGTTAGGGTTTTGGGAAGGTGAAGCCATTGTTGAATTTTGAAAGGTAGAAAAGGAGAATTTTTTGAGAAGGGTTTTTGATTTGGGGAAGGTTGCTGAGATAGAGAAAAAGGGATGAAGAGGAGGGAGTATATAGGTGTGTTTGAGAGAGAAAGAGAGAGTAATTAGGAGAAGATATTTTAGGGAGGTTAAGAATGTGAAAAATGGATAAAGATTTAATTTAAACTTAACTCTTATCATTTAAATTAACTAAACCCCTATTTTCCCTCATATTTAAAACTAACCTAAATTAACTCATCCTATTTACAAACACACAACTAACCAACTCCCCTACACATCCGTTTTTTTTTTTGTTTTTTTATTTAATATATAAAATGAAAAGGAAAAAATAAACAGTAAAAAAATAAAAAGACGGTAAAATAGAGAGTGTAACGATCTCCAAAAAATTTAAAAGATGAATCCCTAAATTTTAGGAAGATTGTTCCAACTAAATTTTACCAAACTTAAAAGATTTGTTTAAGACTTTTTCAAAATTGTAAACTCTTTTTGTTAATAATAAAAAGACTTTCAAACTTTGAAAACATAAAAAACAAATCTGAGACTAAACTAAATAAAAAAAAAAACGAATGTAGCACACACTAATGTGTTAATGGCAACGATGGTAACACTTAAGATAACATACATGATAAACATCCCTTGATAAATTTATATTAAGGCATTTAAGGTGAGATAGACCTCATTTTTGAACACATGAGGCGAAGATATGCTTCTATAATAAGCATTTGAGGTATAACAAGCTTGCCAAATTTGAACACTTTAGGCAAAGCAAATCTAATAATTTAGATATAAAAAGCTTGTTTTTCATCTTCAAACACTTTAATATAAACATATTTTACATTTCTTTATCTACAAGTGAGCATCGTAGTAGCGAGCTCCGTGCCCCGAGTCCTTATAAAGTGTAAACATGTTTTAGTGATTTGTACCGTTCAAGTAGGAAACACTGTAGTAGCGAACTCCATGTTCCTAATACTTAGTATAAAATTACTAGATAATATCCCCCTTTGGCAAGAGCGCATCGTCGCAGCGAACGCCGTGCCTCGATACTAAGGAAATACTATAAGTGTTTTTAGCCTTTCTGCCTTTGAAAAAGATTAGTGACTTTGTCACTTTTGAGATTATAGCGAATGTTATCAATAATGTTACTTTGCATGTTATCCTACCATAACAAAAAGGTCAGTATGTGCCACCGTCAATGGATAGAAAGGATTACCCACTGACAGATTAAAACCAGAAGAACAAATAATTTTTTTTATTTTTTTTAAACAAAACAAATAATAATATAGAAGTGTTATCTCAGGTGCTGTAAACACTCGAGGTAACACCAGAAAGAAGGGATAATTTAGAGATTGCAAAGACCAAGAGAGTTCTTCAAAAACGAAAATCTCTCATGGTCTAAGGCCTTTGTAAAAGTGTCTGCCAATTGATACATGGTATCAATATGCTCTATAGTGATTAAGCCTTTTTCAACCATGTCTCTTAAAAAATGATGACGAATATCAATGTGTTTGGTGCGGGAGTGTTGGACAGGATTCTTGGAAATATTAATAGCACTCAAACTATCACAGTACATAGTCATAGTTTTACTCTCTAGCCCATAATCATCTAGCATATGTTTTAGCCAAATCAGTTGAGTACAACAACTCCCTGCTGCCACATATTCAGATTCACCAGTAGAGAGAGACACACAATTTTGTTTACGACTATACCATGATACTAAATTATTACCCAAGTAAAAACACCCCCACTAGTACTTTTTCGATCATCTATATCCCCTGCCCAATCCAAATCACTAAAGCCTACCAAATTAGTATTTGTATCTTTACTATACCAAATTCCTAATTCACTAGTCCCAGACACATATTTTATTATCTTTTTAACGGAATTAAGATGGGAGACTTTTGGGTTGGATTGGTATCGTGCACAGACACACACGCTGAACATTATATCGGGACGGCTAAAAGTGAGGTAAAGGAGGCTACCTATCATGGAACGGTAAAGGGTAGGATCAACTGCTTCTCCCCTTGATCCTTGCCGAGTTTCAGTGTAGTACTCATAGGAATCGTGGAGATTTTTGACCCTTCCAAACCGAACTTCTTTACCAAGGTTTTCCGCGTACTTGCTTTGTGAAATGAAAATTCCATCAGGTAATTGTTTCACCTGTAAGCCAAGAAAGAAGTTTAGCTCACCCATAATGCTCATCTCAAATGTTGATGTCATAGCCTCTACAAAATCATTTAAACAAGTTTTTGAAGTAGAGCCATAGACTATGTCATCAACATAGATTTGAGCAACGACGAGTTCCTTTCCATGTTTTAAGATAAATAAGGTCCTATCTGCCTCGCCTCGAGTAAATCCATATTCAAGTAAGAAACTAGTTAAGCGACTGTACCATGCACGTGGAGCTTGTTTTAGGCCGTATAAGGCTTTATCAAGTCTATATACATGGTTTGGTTGAGATGGATCTTCAAAGCCTTTAGGTTGTTCAACAAAAACCTCTTCATCTAAGTATCCATTTAAAAATACTGCTTTGACATCCATTTGATACAAAGTGATTCTAAGATAACAAGCTATGGCTAAGAGAAGTCTTATTGACTCAATTCTAGCCACTGGTGCGAAGGTTTCGTCAAAGTCGATACCTTCCACTTGTGTATAGCCTTGAGCCACAAGACGTGCTTTATTTCAAACAATATTACCCTCTTCATCAGTTTTTATTTTTAAAAAATCCTTTTGTCCCAATAACATTAGTATTAGTGGGATGGGGTACCAAAAACCAAACATTATTTCGGGTAAATTGATCGAGTTCTTCTTGCATAGCTTGAATTCAAAAATTGTTTTTTAAATCTTCAATCACATTTTTAGGTTCTATAGATGACACAAAACAAGAATGTTTTACCTTGGTGTATGTGGTTGACATGCACACATACCTTACCATTTCACGATAATTTACGGGTTCCTTGTTTCTCGTTCGGATTCCTTCATTCACTTCCCCAATTACCTGAGTTGTAGGATGATTCCTACGGATTTTGGGTGGAGGATCCCTTCTTGTGTCATCATGGACCTCTGCATCAACTTCGGATGGCTCACTGGACTCAGGTGTTGCCTGAGGAGACTCTTGAGCACCTTCACCTCAAATACTCGAGAGATCATAAAAAACAATGTTAACAGATTCTTGGATGGTTTTTAGTCTAAGATTGTAGACCCTATATGCACGACTATTTGTTGCATATCCAAGAAATATTTCCCTATCACTTTTAGAGTCAAACTTTGCTAAGTATTCCCGGTCATTCAAAATGTAACATATGTACCCAAAGACATGAAAATAATGAACTGTCGGTTTCTTGCCATTCAAAATCTCATAAGGTGACATAGTAGTTCCGGTCTTAGAAAAACTCTATTGATTGTGTGACAAGCTGTGTTAAGTGCCTCAGCCCAAAATCTTTTAGAAATCCTTTTCGAAAATAGCATCACACGAGTCATTTCAAGTAAAGTACGATTTTTCCGTTCGGCCACCCCATTTTGTTGAGGTGTTTTAGGAGCCGAAAACTCGTGTTGTATTCCTTTCTTTCACAAAAAGTAGAGAATAAAACATTGTCAAATTCTCTTCCATGATCAGATTTGATTCTAAAAATAGAGACACAAACATGTTTTTGATTTTGGAGTGTAAAAGTTTAATTTTTTCAAAAGTTTCTGATTTTTTCTTTAAAAATAAACCCAAGTAAATCTTGAAAAATCATCAACTATAATTAACAAAAAAATATTTCTTTCCTCCAAGACTCTCTACCTCAACTGGACCCATTAAATCCATATGTAAAAGTTGAAAACAATGTGTTGTCCCAGAGTGTTACTCGGAATGTTGGGCAACACTATGGGCAGCACGAGTTTGTTTACCCTTAAGACAATCTTCACATATGATGGAGTTTTAAGATCCAGTTTAGGAATACCCTTAACAGCATCTAACTTAACAATCTTATCAATGTTCCTGAAATGAACATGTCCCAACTTTTGATGCCATAGGTTTGTGACATCAATCTTTGCGGTGTTGCACACGATTTTATCTTCCACACGATAACAATTATCACTTGATCTAGTTCCTGTCATAACACAATTGTTAGTACTATCAAAAACTTTACAAGTGTCCTTGTTAAATTTCACCTCTAAATTGTCATCACAAAGTTTGCTAATACTTATTAAATTAGCTACTAGGCCATCTACATGCAAGACATTCTTTAAGGCAGGAAAACAGTCACATTTAGTGTCCCTTTTCCTATTATATTACTCTTGCTCCCACCACCATAAGTTACACTACCCCCTTGAATAGATTCATAGTCCTTTAAAAACATTTTTGTTCCCGTCATATGGCGTGAAACCCACTATCAAAAAACCATGATCCTTCAACATTTGTTATTAAGGCAGTATAGACAACATTACAACTCAGGTTAGCTTTAGGTTTCCATGACTTCTTTTTTTGTGTTTTTGACTTTCTGACAGTATGTGTTATCTGGAGTGCTGGGTAACACTTCAGGTAACACAGAGGGACTGGACTCCTTTTTTGAAAGCTTAGTACATTGTTTTTAAAATGTCCAGTATGACACACTTTCCCTTTGTCAGAAGCATCACTTGAACAAGAATTTTGATCGAAATCATGACTTTTCACGAAACGAATATTATGTTCATCACAAGACAAAGAAGAAACAATTCTATCTAATGATTCTTGCAGACCAATACCTGCTTTGAGAGGCTTACCCAAGTTAAGGATCTCATCTAATTTGGACGATCCAGTGTTGAGTTTCTTCAAGGTGGTCTCGGCTAGAGTCAACTTGCCCTTGACTTTCTCTAGCTCGGCATCTCTCTTGGATGCTTGAACTTCCAATCGAGTCAAGTAGGCTTTGAGTCCATCGTTCATCTTGGTTAAAGTTTTAACCACTTGGTTCTCGTTCTTCCATTCTTTGAGCAAATCATCACAAAGGTTTTTTAAACCATCAATGAGCTCATCTTTGATCAGCTCATCCTCTTGCGAACTTCCTGCATCAAGGTTAGTGGAAACCATGAAACAAACATCATTATACCAAACTGAAATTGTTATACCTGACAGTGTGTGGTCTCAGATGTTATCTCAGTGGATCTCTGGTAACATGTTCAGTCTACGAGTCACTTAGTGTGACAAACATGTTTGTTTGTTCTGGTTCTTCCTCCTAGACTGGTCCCTCATCTTCATTGTCACTCAGGGATACCCATAGGTTCTTTCCCTTATTCCGTAGTGTGTTGGCACACTCGTTTTCATAATGACCCCATCCCGAATAAGCATGACATTGAATTGAATCAATGTATTTGGGATCAGACCTTGTTTGATCTGAGGATGCTCTACGCATAGGGGCTGACTTCTGAGTAGAAGGGAGTGTCCTCTTTGGCATCGAATCATACACCTTGGTTTGTTTCTCCTTTGCTTTTACCTGCACTTTTTCATTGTTAAACTTTTTAACCATTGCATTATATTTTCTAGCAAGTAAAGCAACACTGGCACTTTCATCCAATTCTTCAAAAATTTCATCTTCATTATCATTTGAAAAATCTGAGGATTGCACTTTTAAAGCAACATTTTTTCCTTTAGAAGCCTCACTTTGTTCAAGGAGATTTGACTCAAAATTTTTCAAAATGCTCATTAAAGAATTGATGTTCATGGTAGAAAGATTGTGAGCTTCTTCAATAGATGAAACTTTCATATTGAATCTCTCGGGGAGAGTTCGAATAGCTTTTGAAACAAGTTGTTTGTTGGTAAAAGGTTCACCCAAAAGTTGACACTCATTTGCAATATCAAACAATTTTTCAAAATAAGATGAAATAGTTTCACTATCACTCATCCTCAACCTTTCAAACTTGCCAGTGAGAGTTCTAAGCTTATTTTCACGCACACTAGTATCACCTTCACAAAACCTTTGTTAAGTTTCCCATGCTTCTTGAGAAGTGGAACTATTTTGAATAAGTTTGAAAATGCATATCAACCCACTCAAAAATAGCATTAAGTGCTTTTTCATTGAAATTCGCTAGATTAATCTCTTCATTAGTCCACTCAGATTCAGGTTTGACTTGTACGTCACCATCTTCATCTGGAGGTAATATAGGAGAGGAGTAAACATTTTTTATAGATCGCCAAGCCGAGAGAAATTGATTTGATATGCGAGTGTAGGCGGATCTTCCATTAAGCATAATTCGAGCCATCTAAAATAGGAAGACGTTCTGATTGGGATTAGCAGGATCGAAAGCCATGACAAATTGAACGAACACTTAGTATGTCAACTGACCGGGCTCTGATACAGTTGAAAATGTTTGTCAAAAGCTTACTGAGAACAGCTGTTACCTCAAGTGTTAGGT
>JAOWBW010000859.1:0-60707 GCA_026119855.1 Campanula takesimana
AGCATTTTGAAATTGAGAGCCCAAAACGTACGGCCAAAAACTAAGCCATAAGGCAACCACAATTCCGTATTAAGATCAAGAAACCAAGTAATTATTCCACATGCCGAAACTAAGCAATAAGGTAACCACAATTTCGTGTAGAAATGTAACTTGTGTCAAGACCCTCTATTGTCTCATCAATCTCACAAATTACAGCAATCCTAAACTCTTTTGAAATTTTATTTCTGCAATTTTTCTAGATTCTTAATTGAAATCTGTTTCAGGAAAACACGGTTTCAAAAAACCACCGTCTGGAAGCAGTTTCAGTTTTCAGATTCGAATTCTATAAACAATTTATAAAACAATCTGAACACCAGAAAATGGACCAGATTTTGGGAAATCAATAACCATCGGGACGACGCCATAGCAGCTGTATGGCTCTGAAACAGCCGTACGGATTTGTGTTTCAAATTCCTAGGATTATTCAGTTTTTCAGAATTTTTCAAATTCGATCAATCCAAATATCGTGTTCATACATAATCCGATTAAAATAACACGAATTACAAGACTACGAATTTTAAGCAATCTAATCTATTTAATCAGTAACCAATTTATTCCACACACAAATTAGATCTAGATCATCAATAAAATAATCCAATTATAACATGATAATCTAAGCATGCCATTATACATATAATCCAATTAATATTATTATCACATAATCCCAACAATAACTTGCATGCATATTCTATATCTCATATAAAATATCTTCACATAATGCATCTTATCATGATCATACCAATTAATAATTTAATTTAAATAATTATATCATGATAATATTAGAACTATTGATCATAAATGTGGCTTTACCACTGTTGGGTTTCGTACAATCATGCGCAGCAGAAGACATTACATGAAGAAACCCAAAGCCTAGATCCGTTATGATCAATAATTCATAATATGTAAGATGAAAGAAACTAACCCTTGTAGATCAGAATATGAAACCTTTGATTTAGATGCTAAGATGAGCACCATCTATCGATGATGATCCACACTTAGAACGGATTCAAGAACTCTTCTTGACTTGACTGCTAGGTTCTTCGGATTGAAAACTTGATGAAGAATGATTCTTCAATTCTCCATTTGATTATTAGTGTTTGATGATTGAGAATAATCAAACATAATAATACTAGTATAATATGTGTAATTTCTTTTCAAGAAAGAAGTTATGATTTCACAAATCAATGTTATGAGACTGAATCCGGTTGTACATAATATATACTAGAGGTCTCCAAGATCTTTAGGGTTTAGAACTTCTTGTCCAACAATAAAATCCTAAAATAAACTGCAGTACGCCGCACTAGAGTACGGCTCCAAGGAAGCCGTATGGCTCTCATGGAGCCGTACGGTTCCAATTCCGCACTGCCTTATTTTTCTTTCCTTTTAATTATCTTCCCTGTGAGTGTGACCCGATAGGATAATACCATGTTGGCAACGATTCTGAACTATTCAAGTTTTGTAAGTCATAAGCGGACTTTAGCAAGCCATTATGACTCCCCAAATAGTATAACTTTGAAATCCCAAAGTTTCCTAAAATAGGAACATATCAAAATCTCTTTGTCGCATGATGTCTATGAATGAAAGTCATGGTCAATGGTCAACTTACGTGTTCAATGCTTTCTTGATCCCGAATGTATTGATAACACAAAATGACATTGATCCAATCAATTCATTTGAGCACGGGCATGCATTCATCAATACCATTCATCGAGTGGCCCAAGCTTGACATCTCTCTCTTGTCGAGAAACAAATCCCTCTTGACTTATTACTCTTCCCTACATGATTCCGATTATGAAAATCATATCCTTTATGCTACATGGTTAAAGGCAACGTTTGAATATGTCAACGTAATGTTCATCATGTAGAAGAGTGTAATAACCTTAGGTCTAAAGATTCAAGTGATATAACAATATGAGATTTAATTATGACATTCGACCATGACATAAATATCTCATTAGGAGTTAGTCCAGTATTTGTTCTCTAACAAATACCCATAAGTCTAATTGTATCGTGTACACATAATCATCATATGACTATCCATTAAACTTATACTAGTAATTAATCATAATTACTAGGGATGGAGATTATTATAATAAACATGCAAAAGATATAATAATCAAACATTCAATATCTTTATTAAAGTGTAAAGCAAATGATAACATTAATCGTTCAATTGTGATGAGCCGGACCCATGGAACTGGCCCAAGGGCTTTGCTATAAACCTAGTTGGGTTATCTTCCGAAAAAACTCCAGACTCAGTTCTCTCGAGCACACACTCTGGTCTAAGATACGCCACCCGGCTCCTGTCATGCAGACTCCCAAGTCATATAGTCTGACTTTTGGGCCTGACATGTCATATCACAATAATGGCCGATGGGCTTGCCTATCTACCCACTCCTTCCATATACTTTATATCTTGACACGACATCCTTAAGTTCCGTTATGTCCAATTCAGACGTCTGGCCTATAGGAGGGAAACATGTTGCCTAACAAAATTTTCTACTCATAACGATCCTTATCACATTGGAGATTGACTATAAATATGTCTCTCTCGCCTCCATTTAAGGTACATGAAACTCTTACACTCAAACCCTGATTCTAAAGGGATCTAAGCCTTATTCTCAGCTAAGATTATTCCTACGTGATTCTTACTCTCACGTCTGAGGCTTAGAACCAGGATCAAACTCGATTGGGTTAATGGTGATTATTTGTGTGAGTTCATGGCAGACCGAAACAATCACAAGGGCATAATCTTCATCTTAAAGCCAAAGAGGAAGTCTTGTGTGAGACGGTCTCATACTTGAGACATATCTCGATGAGAGAGAAAATAAGCTTCCCCCACTCCGACCATAGGGGGACAAACCATTTACTCTCTCAGCGAGACCCGTCACATGTGTAAGACCGTCTCTAGTGGCGGATCTAGAAATTATGGTTAGTGGGGACCAAATTTTCTTTACGTTACGACATTATTCAAAATAGTTTATTATTTTACTTTTGATAATCTTCAATGTATAATAAATTACCAGTGTTCAAAAAATCGCTAGGCGGTGGAGTTGCGCCTAGGGGCCTAGGTGGGGCCTCTAGAATTTAGTGTATTTTAACTTTTATTCATAAATCTATATATGTATTTATCCAAAAAGTAGTGCCATTTATCTTTTTAATTATAATCAATAATTCATTTTAATTTAAGCAAAAAATGAATCATAACTAGGAGTTTCTATGGTATTATCTCAAACCCATTTCACTAAACACAATTTTATTCACTCAACTAAGCACGAATACCCCAACATTATACATCTTTATTTCAGCCCAAATGAGCCCAATAAATTTTACCCATTTAGAGACCATCCAAGTTTAAACAGCTAAAGCCCAACCAAAGAAACCTTAATCTAAAATGCCACATCTTGTCATCTCTTTTCTCATTTCTCCACAAGCGCCGCCTCTCTCTCCTATGCGTATTTCAGTTTCCGGAGTCGAAGCAACGGCCCCAACAACACAAGCTCCACCACCTTTTTCGTGCAACAACCAAGGTACATCACCTCCTTCGACTCTCCAACCGCCGTCTCCACATCTTTGTTTTCTACTTTTCTCTTGTCCCGTTTTCGGGACCTTCGAGAGCGCATATCCCGCCTGGACCACCGAGAACGCGGAATCTCCGCCTAGACCATCGAATCTCCGCCTAGCCCGCCTGACGCCTAATATGGCCGACTTGAAGAAATCACGGTGGAAGGGGGCCGCCTAGCGCCTATTCACCGCCTAAGCGGTCGCCTAGCCCGTTTTTGAGAACATTGATAATGACATAACAATGCAAATATTGAGTTATTAAAATAATTGCATAGTAATTCACAAAATATTAACAATAAATATGCAAATTGCCTATAATTTTTTAAGATCATGAATCAATTTATTAAATGAAATGAAGCTATTTCCATATTCTTGTAATTCTTTTAGTCAAATACTTCATTTAATTATTTATATATAATAAAAATTCTTTATTACCTATTCTTAAAATAGGATGAAAAGAAAAAAATTCATTTAATTTTAATATTTTCATCATAGTAGTGATGAAGACATTACCTTATACTAGGCAATTCTTTCTGAACTCATCATTTAAATTGTACAATTTTGAAAAATAAAAACAATTGTAGTGTGTTTAGATATAAAACAGTTGCAGTGAGTTTTTTAGCTAATGATTTTTGAGAAATAATTTAAACTATTTTAATTATTTAATGAAATTTATAAACTTGTTATTGATACATTATTATAAATACTATCAATTTCAATTTTTATATTTCATAAAAAAAAGTAGGACTAGCTCTTTGAAACAAGAGAGTATAATAATAATAATAATAATAATAATAATAATAATAATAATATAACAACACAACAACAATAATAATAATAATAATAATAATAATAATATAATAATAATAATAATAATAATAAGAATAATAATAATAATAATAATAATAATAATAATAATAATATAATAATAAGAGTCTTATCTTTATCTTTTAGTACGTTAGATTTATAATTATGTCAAAAAAATAATAAAATGTAAGTTGATAAGACTATCCCTATCAGCAACCCAAACTAACTCAACCAAAAATAAATTATTCTTTCTCTCTCTCTTCCACTTACTCAATTTCAAACTCCAACCATGTTATTTCTTTTTTCATCTCTCATCAGCAACCCAACCCAACTCACAATAACTTTTTTTATATTTTTTTATTTTAAGGGATTAGCTATTGCTACTACAAAATTTAATTATCCACTACATGTGTTAATGCATTTTGAACTTAATTAATATATTTGACATAATTACCCTCAATTTCCCATTAACCATCATTCACCTTAGTTTAATCGTTTTCTGTTGTACATTTTCTTTTCATTTTTTTTTTATAATATTTCTTGGTGTTTTAAATTGACTCTCTTAATTGTAAAAGCAGTGTTCTAAAAGACCCTCATCTAGGCTCTAGGCGTTCATGAAACGCCTAGGTCCCGTCTAGGATATTATAATTATTTCTGAATTCTCGGCCCCGCCGAGATCCCGCCTAGGCGGCCCTGCGGCGCCTAGCGACCGCCTAGCGTTTTTTAGAACCTTGTGTAAAAGTAAGTATTTTGTATCAGCTAATAAAAGTTAGTTAGATTGTATAAAAGTATCAAGTTAAATAAATTTTCTTGGGTCCTTCAAGAAACGAAAAAATAATAGTTATAGTCATACTAACTTAATGTTAAAATTAAATTTTTAATGACTTCCAAAAAAAACAACATGAATTTTAATGTTTTTTTTAACAAACGTGAACTATTAATGTTTAAGAACGTAAATTACGTCATTATGGTTGTTGTATAACTTATTCCTTTATTCTTTATATTATCTGATAACAAATATAATAATTTATAAAAATTCCTTTTATATTTGAAACCTATAATTACTTCAAATATTTTCCATTAATGAATGTGTATATATTTTGGTAAAAAAATATTTTGTATAATTTTTTAAAAATTTTTTTTACCAAATTTATATTACTATTCATTATTACTTGCAAATTTAAAAGCTTAGAACCTGAATAAAAATATTTATTTATTTTAGCAACAAAACTTATAAGAATTACATTTTTTTTCAAATTTCTCCTTAAATAAAAGTTAGATAATAATTTCCAAACAAGTAAAATTCAATATTTACTTCAGTTAGTATGAAAAAATAATTTTTTTCGTATGGCACACAAAGTAAATGTTAACAAAATAGAATTATTTTTCCAAATAATGGTTATAGAAATTTAATTTTATATACTTTTGTACAAGATATTATTTTATTAGTTGATCAAAAGATTTATGAAAAGCCAAAATATAAATTTAGTGAACTTTAATTAGTATGATTGAATAACTATTTGAAAACACCGTGAAAATTTAAATTAAATTTAATTATTTTAGTATGATTAAAAATATTTATTTGAAAATATAAAATTTAAATATATTATTTTATTTTATGAATAAAAAACTTTGTTTAAAAGACCAATGAGAAAAAGAAACTTAGAACAAAATTAAGTTAATGAAATAGTTAAAGGGATGATTTAAGGGTAATTGTGTCAAGACAATGACTAAATTCAAAGTGAATTAAAGAATGTAGGGATTATAATTATGTAGTGGTAATAGTTCCTCCCTTATTTTTATTATGTATTATTAATACTCAACTTCTATTTATTTTATTATTATTTATATTTTATTATATATTATACAAAATTCAAGTTAACCATAAAAATGAATCTTAAATTAAAAATAAACAGACACAAAAAATTATCAAAATGAGACTCTACATATGCAAACTTTAAAAAAAAAATATACCATTTCTTTTTTTAGTAAAATATAAATATTAGTATCTCTTTTAGACTTTACATCTAGAAAGGCTTTAAAGAGAATTGAAACCAATAAAAATAGAGGTGGTCTCTTGTGAGAACACCTAGATCTGTCTCATAGAAGAGACATGTCGACCTATGGCCCGTGTACAACATTCTCCGCGAAGCATAGGATCCCGACCCATGCTTCACTCAAAATCTGCCACGTGGCAGCGACCCATGACACATTTTTTTTCTAGAGAAAAACAAATTCGGTTTTTTTTCTTTGTTAGTGTTATAATATTTTTTTAGCAGTTTTTTTCGTTTGCCAAAAATAGTCTTAGTATAACTAAATGTAACAACTGTGTTACTTATAAGTAACATTGTTTATAGTAAACGTAACACCTATTTAAAAAAAAAAAACTTATTTTACTCATCTTTCAACTGTAATACTTGTAACGACCCGAAAACCTGTATCTATTTTCTTAGTAATAAATATTTAATTAATTATTTAGTGCTTATATAATTATTTAAATTAATTATTTATTTAAATGATTATGTGTGCTTTGTGTTTCATAATATTTTATGCCTAGCATTTTATTGATCAATTGAGCTAAGTGTGAAGATAAAGTTTTTATTGCAAGTGGGGCAGGGTTTCTTGTTCTAAGTAGAAGAATAGGGGTTAAAAAGGAAACTTTTAATTAATCATCCTAACAACTCCCTCACCCTCTCTCACTCTCACTGTCATTTCTCCTTTTTCTTCCCCCCATGTGCATACTCCCCCTCCCAAATCACTATCAGTCTTTTCTCTCTCTCTCCTCCATTTTAGAAGGTAAAAGCTCTCTCCTTCTCTCTTCATTTGATCATCTTCCTCTCTCTATTTCTTATTGCTCATTTTATGAAAAATGTTTAGATCGTCGATAGGATCGTAAAGAGCTAAGAAAAAATTCGCATTCCGTCATCTTTATAAATTCCAAGTAAGTTGCTGTTCCCCCATTTCATGTAAAAATGTTCATCCTAAACTCATTGATACTTTTGTGATAAATATTACTTCTTGGTTGAATTTGAGTTAACTGTCAGTATACCCATTTTGCGGAAAATGAGTTTGGATCATTTATTTGATTTAAGTTGTTTGGTTGTTGTTGTATAGGCCTTTTTGAGTTTAGAAGTCGTTTTAGTACCTGGGTAAACTAGTTAGAAGTATTGATTTTGAGTAGTTTTGAAAGAGTGAGGTCTTGGGTTGAATTTTTGACAAACCGCAGGTGTTCTTGCCGAATTCCGGCGGTCAGGGCTCGTGGGCGAACCGTCCATGGTGGGTTGCGAGTTGTGGTTTGGTGGAAATGCGGTTTTGGTAACGCGGTTTTAGTAGTGCGGTTGTGGTAGTGCGGTTTTGGTAGTGCGGGTTGGTAATGCGGTTTTGTAGTGCGGTTTTTGGTAATGCGGTTTGTAGTGCGGTTTGGTAGTGCGTTTTGGTAGTGCGGTTTTGGTAATGCGGTTTTGTAGGGCGGTTTTGTAGGGCGGTTTGGTTTTTTTTTGTTTTATTAGAGCGTGATATGGGATCGGGCCACCTGCGGCTTGATTAACCTTAAGGTGTATTCATTCGGATTTCCTATTTGGAATTCCAGGTATGATGAGATGGTTGAGTTCATAGTCCTAGTATATCCTTATGAGTAAATGTTAGGGTCATTTTTGTAATAGCCATTGTACTATTTGTGAGCGGACCGTTTGAGTTGTGCTCCTTATGAGTAACTCGTGGGTTTCATCTTTAGGATGTGTTTGGTATGGTCCCCTTATCTTGGAATCATCATGTTTTAAGGGACAATGTTGTTGGACTCTTTTATGAGAAACTTCTTGGGTTTATTGTTGTTGAACTCTTCTTGAGTAATCGTTTGCATCTTTATGGTGATTAATTGGTATGGTTCCTACTTTGGAATCTTTGGTTGTTTATCGAGCTAGTATTTATTACTTAGCATTTATTAAAGTCCAGCTGGTATTTGTGTGTTTCGGGCGATGCGAAAGGATTATATAAAGGCAATGAGTTGAGTCCATTATAATTCTTGACCATTGTTTTGCCCCATTATTACCCTCCTCCAGTTGGCCTTGGATGTGAGATGAGCTAGCCCTTTGTGAGCATTTTAGCTATTGGTTTGGGCTTGACTGTGTGTCATCGTCCCCTTGTTGTTATTGGTTCCGGTACCGGGGGTTTTCTCTCAGCTGTTTATGATACTATGAAGATCGTTTGATGGGTTGATTGATTGATTGGTCGGTTCTGACCGGGGTTCTCTTCAGCTGTTATGCTTCTATTGTTGATTGGTTGATCGATTGAATCTGCGCAACGATTGTTCTATCAGTTTGGTGAAACCTTGGCTCGGTATCCTTTGTAACGTGTTGATTTCAGTCTTCTGAGCGCATGATGAGTTAGTCGTTATTTCCAATGGTATGGGACAATGGCGATAGGGAGCTTTCTCATTTGTTGTTATGTGATTTACTTGTTTCAGTTATATCGTTGATTGCATGATATTATGCCATGTAGCTGCATAGTAACTTACTGAGATTTATCTCACCCCGTTTCTTTTATCTCGGTTTTCCTTAACCCCCCCCCCCCAAGGAAAGCAAGTGGTAGCATTGTGAGGTCCGTTGTAGCGGGAATCTTCTGAGCAGGTTGATCGCATTTGGGATAGTTGCTCTTCGGAGCCTTTATGTATATTATTGTGGGTTCGTAGTCGTTCAGTGTTTTGTACATACGGTTGTACTTTGGGTATTTTTGTTAGTAGTGTTCTTGCTTCCGCATTTGTTTCTAGTCTCCGAGTTAAAATCTCGTTGAGGAGTCGTTGATGGTATGGTTTCATAGTGAATTCACGGCCCGCCCGGTTGGTATTTTGCATTTTGGAGATGTATATTACGTAAATTTTATGTTTATGGATTTTAGTATTTTTCGGGGCGTGACAGTTGGTATCAGAGCAATGGTTTTAGATCTTGAAGGAGAATAAGAACTCTGATATATGAATAGGTTTCAATACTTGGGTGTTATGATTTTGAGTGGTTTAAAAAACTAAGTTTTCTTGAAAGATGAGGTTAAGGTAGAAGTTGGTTGAGTTATAAGTCGTGATATTGACGTCGAGTGTTTCCTTCTCTTGTGGTGTATCAAGTATAGGATTGGCGCTAATAGTGTGGTTCCATTGGGCTTTAGTTGGTTTGAAGATGGAGAGTGTGAGTCTTGGAGGACTTGGCGTGTCTGTTTTGTAAGTGGATGATGTTTCGTGCTTGTTTGCGCATGTTTGTCCTCATTCGGTGATTTATTATGAAGTGTATTCTCGAATACGAATTTTGTGATTTCTTGCGGTGTATAGGTGATTTAGTTATGTCACCTATTCAGGGTATTGACGAGTTGAGTAGGTATGGTTTAGCTTTCTATGTGTTATGAATTTCTTGTGTGCCATCGGTAGGTGGTGAATATTTCTATATTAGTATGTTTGACTTTGTTTAGGAGCATACTACGTATATATATAATGTTCAGGTTCTATATTGAAAATCTAAAAATCTTTATTATAAGGTTGTACTGGGAATTTAGCGTATTCTGTTGGCAATATTAATTTCGAAGTCTTGGGTATAATTTATATTGGGTGCAATATGTCGCTTGACCAATATGGAACATGGTTATAGGATGAGTTGATATAAGCTACAATACCGATAGGTGAATCAGTGAACATATAGTATCGGTTGGGTTATAAGAGTTAAAGATTCAATTTGAGAATTTCTCGATAGGGGATTTTTCTTTACTTTTAGTATATCTACGTGAGTGCATCGGAATTGTTTAGTATGAGGAAATACTTAATTTATTATGGGTTATATTAAGAAGTTGAGTTATGATACTTTTTGGGATCATTGTAGTACGTGACTGGAGTTGAGTTAAAGCAAATGAGTTATGAGTATATTGTGGGAGTATAATCATCAATGATGGTAAGCGCGTTAAGTTTAAAGGACTAAACATATTTTGAGAGGTAAGAATTCTCGAAACTATACTAAAGACATTTTTGGGTTTTAGTTAAACAGTTGTCATGGTCCTGAATCTTTTCTTAGTGGCGATCTCGTTTGGATTAAGGACTTGTAAAGGAAGTGAGTATAGATACTTGGGCATATTAAAGGGGCTATGATTTTGCATATGGTCAGTTGAAATGCTGTTCGCTAATTGGATCATTATGTTGGTAATACTGTTGAGCATAAGTAACATTGAGTTAATAATGTATACGTGAAAGACTAATTTGGGTTAACCATTGATCGAGGTTCAAAGATCAAAGGATTGGGACGGAACAGTTTATTGAATATTTTGGATTATTAGTGACCGTTTGTAATATCTTTTAGAGTTGTAATTTGTAAAATGTTGATATATACGAAGGTAAAGATTGTGAAAATTTCGGATCATTACAGTTCTACGATAATGGTAATCCTTAGAGATATAGTCACCTCGGTGAGCATATGGAGGATGGGAAATTTCTTTAGCTTTTCATAGTTTAAGAAGTTGTGTAAGCTCGAATTGTTTATGTTTGAATTTCTGGGAAGTAATATAAGTATGCGATTTTCTGATGAAGTATCTTTACAGTATAATAGGGTTGTGAATAAGACAAGTTTGTAGTATCTCGAGAATTATGTTTAGGAGAAAATTGGATTCTTCAATTTTGGCCTTGGGTATGGATTTTAGTTAGGAGTGAGATAGTGATTGAAGAATGTTCGGTAAGAGAGATTACTATGTGTAAGCATTATGTAAGTTTACTATATGATGGGTTAAAGTGGATAATTGGGAATTCGGTAGAGACGGAAACTAAAGTAACTGTGGCTATTGGATCATTCGAGTAAGTATTCTAAAATTCGGGTTAATAAATAGAGCTATCTATGACTAGGGATTGATTGTGGTTTTATTGATATCGCCTTAGCAAGCTATAGTTGTTTTTATGAGACTAAGTTTAGAAATGATGTTAACAGGTTATCAATGTTGGATAGTTATATGTTCTTCGAAAAGATAAGTATGAGGTAATGCAAATAGTTTGAGAGATTCAAAGATTATGACTGTATTTGTAACAACCGGCTCTTTTAATTTATATTAAGGTGTTGGACTACTATTAATTAAATTATGGATTGGGTTTAAAGTTGGCCCAAACTAATTAAAACCCAATAAGGTTAGTTAACCTTTTATAATAGGAATGGGAAACCCTATGCTATATATTAATTTAAAACCTCCCCTCTTTACTAATCACAAAAGAAAAGAAAAAAAAAAAAGAAGAGAACGGGAGAGTGAGACGGCGGCGAGAAGACAGAGAACGGGAGAGAGAACAGAGGCGCGAGAGGAAGAAGAAGGAGAGGGGGAGTCGAGTTCGTCATCCAAGGTACTTCCAATAAGCTTAACCTCTTCTCTTCAACCTTAGTAAATCAAATCTTTGGGAAACCCTAAATTCTATTAATCATCTAGGGTTGAGAAATTGGGTTATATAAATCATATATTGTGCAATATATATACATATATATATACATCTATGCGTGTATATGTGTGTGCGGTGTGTGTATGTGTTGAGTGCAGAGTGCGGATGTGGGTGTGCAGTGTGTGTGCAACGTGTGTGTGTGTGTGTGAGTTGTGCGTGTGTGTGTGTGGGTTGTGGCAGTGTGTGTGTGTACCCAGAAGGTGTGTAGTGTGTGTGTACAGAGTGTGTGTGTGTATCCAGAAAGTGTGTAGTGGTGTGTACAGAGTGTGTGTGTATATTAGGTTTCTTTGTGTGTGCTGAAAAGGTGTAAATAGTGTGTGATATAGTGTACTGTGAATAGTGATTATGAATAGTGCACTGTGAATAGTAATCTGCGAATAGTGTTTTGGGGGAGAATAATGTAACCCATAGAACGTGTAATTGAGAATGGAATTAATGTAACCTAGGGATATTTTAGTAATCCGAAAGGGGTATTTGGGAATACCAATAATGGGTAGAACGAAACCCTAACAAAGAGTTTAAGAAGATGAACTCGTGATGAAGCTAAGAAGTAAAATAAAGTATAATGGGGACGGGGAATTAAAGTGATTTCATGTTCCTGAGAAATCCTCATTTGCATGTTTGTAGATTGTGCACGTGATTTTGCTTAGTGAAGAACGCAAAGTCAAGGTAAGGGATTACGATCCTTAGTTCTTGATGTCTCTATCCTTTAATGTAGGATTCCTATATATTCTTTCATGAGTAGTTACCTAGTGGCGGTAACATTTGAATTCTTTAAAAGTTGTTGTGAACGCCTTTTAATGTTCCTACCCCTTGACATGTTTTAAATCAATGGTACCAAAACATATCTTTGAAATTGTATGGTGTTCTCGTACCTTGAACACTAAGTTGAAAACCTTGCTATATCTTAATGTGGTATAGACATTCACTTACTTAGACATTCGCTTTACTTTGCTATATCTTATGTGGTATAGACATTCGCTTACTTCGCTATATCTCAATGTGGTATAGACGGACTAAGTAGGTTAATCTAGTTGAAATGAAAAAAACTAGACTTTGGTACTGCTTAATGAAGTAGTTGATTATCATGATAAATCTTACTTAAATGCCCTGATCAGGCATTGCACCTGAAATGGTGACGTTATCTTGGAATTGACGGACTTGAAAGTAAATGCACATTCGTATTTAAAGTTATTGTTAACGTTGTTTTTTTTGTAATCTTAACGGTTAACTCAATATTTAATGAAAGCTATCCTTGAAAATACTATTATTGTTTCGTTCTTCCGGTCATCTCTCCTTAGAACCCGGAGAGATCCCGTATGAACTTACTGAGCATTGTTCGCTCACCCCTTCCATAATATTTGTTCTCCAGGATATAAAATAGGAGGAGGTCTCGATGGACAAAAGAGGAGTTGTTAAGGTGATAATGAGGACCTTTGACGATGAAGATTTGAAGGAAGTCTTTAGTAGTAGTTAGAAAGAACTATTATAAATATTTATTTAAATGATGGTTATAATTAGCCGTAGGAGTTTTGAAAGATAATTAATTCGCTTCCGTTATTTATTTCGAATAGGGGTTAGAGATACTAGCTGTTGATGTTTGAATTATGGTTTAAGACCGTGTTGTTTCCCTCATTTGGGACGGATTTTAATAAAGGATATTATATTATATTACTCCGAAATTCGGGTGTTACAGTTGGTATCAGAGCTCCGGTTTAGGTTTACATGGGAGACTATAGAAAGAAGTTAAGACTATGAGGAGAAATAGTACTTAACGTCAGATTGGGCTTTAGAACTCTGATAAGGAAGATAGTACTTTTGGGGAAATTACCATTTAGGAAACTTTACCTTTTGAGGAAACGTTCTAAATTAGGAAACTTTCTAAGTTAGGGAACTTTCCAAATAAGGAAACTTACTATTTTGGGAATGAACCTAAGGTGAGATTTGTAGAGGAGTATAAGTATATACTTGGGAATAATCTTGAATGATTGTGAATGAATGTTGTCTCTCCTTCAGAATAAACACTTATGAGGTTTATGGGATTCGAATAGTGGTTTGTTTTCATTGTAAAATCATGGACAGACCTAACAAATCAAGGATGTTTGGAGACATGTAGCTCTAAGAAGAAAGTTGATCCAACGTTATGTTTTGGGGATCAAAGGACTAAAGGAAGAAAAAAAAAAAAAAAAAAAAAAGGTACGCAAGAAAGCGGAAGTTGAAAGACAGAGATTGGGCTTCACGTATGATAAATTGGTGCAAGACTGGAAGAATTGAAAAAACGCCAAGCACTAAGAAGAATTGGAAGAGACAAAGACAAAGTGACACCGAGAGATACCTTGAGCAGGACTAGAGGACAAGTCTATATATGGTTTGACGAAGTAGAACGTTTAAAGGCAACTAAGTCATAAAGCAAGAACCAATGGCTCCTATAGGCACAACGAGGCGCCAAATGAAGAAGAATGGTAGCTCAAGTTGAAATCGAGGAAGTAGATGTTATCATAGAGGGAATGAAGCTACCCAATCATAATTGATGATGATGAGCACAAGAAGTACCAACCAAAAGGTCTAGAGGAAGACTAAGGGATCCAAGAACAAAGTGAAGAAGGCTCCAAAATTGTTATGTGGGAGACCTAGAAGAAGGCCTAGAAAAGTTGGAAGGTGGGACAACGAATACTTTTAAATTTTCATTGCTAGTAGAAGTAACTATTAGTAGTTTGAAAACTCATTTGAGTATCTTTTCTGTACTTTGAAATCGTTTTAATTGTGAACATATTCCATTTATTAATAAAGTGATTTTCTCTTATATGATTCCTAAAAGTTTTGTGATTTCATTTATGTTCTGTAGTGTTAAAAGTGTGCGTTAACTAAGAACAAGAAAGTATAGTCTGTTGAAACGACTAATGAATGAAAGTATGGTCTAGTGAAATGGCCAAATGAAAGTGATAAGGGTCTATTGAAATGACCTATGAAAGTAAATGTGGTCTAATGACACGGACTAACGAAAAGTGAAAACGGTCTAGTGAAATGACTGTGATATGTGATTAAGTCAAGTGAAAACGACTTACCAAGGAAGTAATGGTCTATTGAAATGACTGAAGTGAATAGTTATGGTTTAATGAAAACCCCAAAGAGTCCAGTAAAGTCGACTAATGAAACTAAGTGATGGTCTACTGAATGACCTATGGGAAATGTTAAGGTCTAAAGAGGCGACCAAGGAGTATAGTAAGTTGACTAATGAAAGTAGTATTGGTTCATGAAAATGACCAAAGTCTAGTATGTGACTTTATTTGAATGATTAGTCTATTGAGATGACTTATATATGTAATAATGAGTATTGTTAGCAGGTGAGCTAACCTAGAGGAAGAAAGTATGGTTCGATGTGAAAAGACCATGAATATTAATTGGTTTAGTGGGACAGCCAAGTGTGAACCATAGTGGTCAAGTGAAGCGACCAACGAAAGTGAAAATGGTCTATTGGAATGACCGGTGAAAAATAGTAAGGGTCTAGTGGATCGACTTCGATTAGTAATTAAGTCTAGGGAAAATACAACTAAAGTAAGAATGGCCAAATAACCGATCAAGGAAGAGATAATGGTCTAGGAGGTGACCAATGAGATAGAAGTGGTCTAATAACGACCAATAAGACTAGTGAAATTGACTAATGGAAAGGAAGTCAGTCTATTGAAAGACCAGTGGTCTAGTACACGACCTATGATTCGAATGATAATCTGTAGGGATGATCTACACGTATAACATGAAAGATGATAAGCATTGATGGTATGAGAGTGCGTGAAAAAAAAAAATGTCTCATGTTCATGATAGCCACAGAAAGTATCATATTATTCGGCGAGTATCCGTAATGCCAAAATGGCTGAGTTCTTGATGTTAACTCAAGGAAATAACTATGTCTAAAGGGAGTTCTGGAGGATGGAACCAAGACAAAAATAAATAAATTTGGAAGTCGATTTGATCGAATTGGAGGTTGGTTGAATTCGATGTAATCTTAGGAATGGACTGGTTAGCTGCATACCATGCCATGTGGACTGTTTTAAGAAGGAAGTTTACTTCAGATTATCGTCTGGAAAAGGGTTTAGGTTCCAAGGCACGGAGCCTAGGACTATATTAGACTTTATTTCGGTGATGAAAGCTTGCAATTGTCAAGAAAGGGTTGTGATGGATTTTTGGCCTACATTAGCGAGAATGACCAAAAAGGAAGTTAGTATTGAATCTTTGTCTGTAGTTAGAAATTTTGAGGATGTATTTCCAGAAGATTTGCCTGGTATACCACCGGAGAGAGAGGTGGATTTCTTCTATGGATTTAGGACCAGAAACCGCACCAATATCAAAGGCGCCGTGCAGGATGGCTCCGACAGAATTGAAAGAATTAAAGGAACAACAACAAGAATGTTGGACAAAGGTTTGATAAGTCCGAGTGTATCACCATGGGGTGCACCGGTGTTGTTCGTGAATAAGAAGGATGGGTCAATGAGAGTGTGTATCGATTATAGAGAACTGAATCATGTGACAGTGAGCAATCAGTACCCGTTACCAAGGATAGAAGAATTGTTTGACCAACTTCGAGGAGAATGCTACTTTCGAAAATAGATTTGAGGTCTGGTTATCATCAGTTTAAGTGTGAGAAAGGAAAATATTGCAAAAACGGCCTTTAGGACAAGGTATGGTCACTATGAGTTTTTGGTAATGCCATTCGAATTGACTAATGCGCCTGCTGCATTTATGGAACTGATGAATAGGATATTTCAAGAACTTCTGGACAAATGTGTCATAGTATTCATTGATGATATTCTTGTCTACTCAAGGACTAAGGAGGAGCACGAGGAGCATTTGAGGTTAGTGTTACAAATCTTAAGGGAACAACAATTGTATGCTAAGTTCAAGAAGTGCGAATTCTGGTTGGAAAAAGTAGCGTTTCTTAGGCCATGTTATATCTAAGGAGGGGGTAGAAGTGGGACCGACAAAGATAGAGGCTATCGTGAACTGGGAGGAGAGGCCTACTACTGTTAGTGAAATAAGGAGCTTTTTGGGTTTGGCTGGTTTACTATAGGAGATTCGTTGAAGGTTTCTCTAAATTATCTGTGCCATTGACAAGACTGACTCAAAAGGAGTAAAATACGTTTGGTCAGAGGAGTGTGAGAAGAGTTTTCAAGAGTTGAAGCGACGATTGGTGTCTGCACCCGTTCTTACATTACCCTCTGATCAGACGGGTTGTAATTTATAGCGATGCGTTGATTAAGGATTAGGCTGCGTGTTAATGCAGAGTGACAAGGTTATAGCATATGCATCGAGACAATTGAAGGTCCATGAAAAGAACTACCCGACTCATGATTTAGAATTAGCCGCGGTTAGTATTTGCATTGAAGATTTAGAGACATTACTTATATGGACGACATGCAAATTTATACGGATCATAAGAGTCTTAAGTACATCTTTACTCAGAAAGAGCTTAACATGAGCAAAGGCGATGGCTCAAATTATTAAAAGACTATGATTGTGAAAATCTTATATCATCCTGGGAAAGCCAATAAGTGGCGGATGCGCTAAGTAGGAAGAATCATGGAACCCTAGCGACGTTAAAGCCTAAGGAGGTAAGTACGTGGAGTCGTATTGAGATGGTAGGCTTGAAGGTAAGAGTTCAAGGCTATATGGCATTTTGAGTGTACAGCCTACGCTGTTGGATAGAATCAAAATAGCGCAAGTAACTGATGAAGAAGTGAGCAAAGTACGTGCAAACTTAGTGGAAGGGAAATGGAAGGACTTTCGTATGGGAGAAGACGGGATTGTGAGGTACCAATCAAGGATTTGGGTGCCAAGCAACGAAGACATCAAAAGAGAGATTTTAAATGAAGCTCACTGTTCGAGGTTTTCTGTGCATCCGGGAAGCACAAAAATGTATAGAGATCTGAGGGAATCTTATTGGTGGAATCATATGAAGGGAGATGTGACAGAATTGTGTCAAGATGTTAGTGTGTCAACAAGTAAAAAGTGAGCATCAAAGGCCTGCAGGATTATTACAGTCGTTACCTATCCCTGAATGGAAGTGGGAACACATAGCTATGGATCTAGTGGTTGGATTACCGAAGACGTGGAAAAGGTATAACGCAATTTGGGTGATAGTAGATAGGCTCACTAAATCGGCCCATTTTTGGCAATCAAAGTGACAGATTCGCTAGAAAAGATGGCTAAGTTGTATATTGATGAGATTGTAAGGTTGCATGGGATACCGGTGTCAATAGTGTCCGATAGAGATGGGCGATTCACGTCAAAATTTGGAAAGTTTACAACAAGCTTTGGGGACAGAGTTGACAATGAGTACAGCTTTTCACCCGCAGACCGATGGACAGTCAGAAAGAACTATCCAAACGTTGGAGGATATGCTACGAGCTACATCTTTAGATTGGCAAGGGACTTGGGATGAACATTGCCATTGGTAGAGTTCGCATATAATAACAGTTTCCATGCTAGTATTGGAATGGCACCGTACGAGGCACTGTATGGGCGAAAGTAGATCACGACTTGTTGGGACGAAGTGGGTGAAAGGAAGTTGACTGGACCAGAAATTGTCCAAGTGACGGCGGACAAAGTACAACAGATAAGGAATTGGCTGTTGACCGCTCAGAGTAGACAGAAATCTTATGCCGATCGTAAAAGACGTGATTTAGAATTCAAATCAGGGATCGAGTATTTTTGAAGATTTTGCCAACAAAAGAATTATGAGATTTGGTATTCGCGGGAAGTTAAGCGCGAGGTACGTGGGACCGTTCGAATTTTGGAAAGAGTTGGGGCAGTGGCTTATAAGTTAGCCTACCGCCGGTACTAGCGGGAGTGCATAATGTGTGTTCATGTATCGATGTTAAGGAAGTACATTTCCGACCCAAGCCATGTGATCGAGTATAAGCAGCTTAGAGTTCGAGCTGATTTAAACTATGATGAAAGGCCGTAAAGGTTGTCGACCGCAAGGATCAGATTTTAAGGAAAATAGTGATTCCTTATGTAAAAGTGCAATGGAGCAACCATACAGAAAGAGAAGCTACATGGGAGCTCGAGAGCGAGATGCGAGAAACGTATCCCGACTTATTTTCAGAATGACGAGTTCGGTTTGGAGGACCAAAACCTTTTAAGGAGGTAAGAATGTAACAACCGGCTCTTTTAATTATTTATTAAGGTGTTGGACTACTATTAATTAAATTATGGATTGGGTTTAAAGTTGGCCCAAACTAATTAAAACCCAATAAGGTTAGTTAACCTTTTTATAATAGGAATGGAAAACCCTATGCTATATATTATTTAAAACCCTCCCCTCTTTACTAATCACAAAAGAAAAGAAAAAAAAAAGAAGAGAACGGGAGAGTGAGACGGCGGCGAGAGACAGAGAACGGGGGAGAGAGAACAGAGGCGCGAGAGGAAGAAGAAGGAAGAGGGGGAGTCGAGTTCGTTCATCCAAGGTACTTCCAATAAGCTTAACCTCTTCTCTTCAACCTTAGTAAATCAAATCTTTGGGAAACCTAAATTCTATTAATCATCTAGGGTGAGAAATTGGGTTTATAAATCATATATTGTGCAATATATATACATATATATAACATCTATGCGTGTATATGTGTGTGCGTGTGTGTGTATGTGTTGAGTGCAGAGTGCGGATGTGTGTGGCAGTGTGTGTGCAACGTGTGTGTGTGTGTGTGTGAGTTGTGCGTGTGTGTGTGTGGGTTGTGGCAGTGTGTGTGTGTAACCAGAAGGTGTGTAGTGTGTGTGTACAGAGTGTGTGTGTATCCAGAAAGTGTGTAGTGTGTGTGTACAGAGTGTGTGTGTATATTAGGTTTCTTTGTGTGTGCTGAAAAGGTGTAAATAGTGTGTGAATAGTGTACTGTGAATAGTGATTATGAATAGTGCACTGTGAATAGTAATCTGCGAATAGTGTTTTGGGGGAGAATAATGTAACCCTAGAACGTGTAATTGAGAATGGAATTAATGAACCCTAGGGATATTTTAGTAATCCGAAAGGGGTATTTTGGGAATACCAATAATGGGTAGAACGAACCCTAACAAAGAGTTTAAGAAGATGAACTCGTGAAGCTAAGAAAGTAAAATAAAGTATAATGGGGACGGGGAATTAAAGTGATTCATGTTCCTGAGAAATCCTCATTTGCATGTTTGTAGATTGTGCACGTGATTTTGCTAAGTGAAGAACGCAAAGTCAAGGTAAGGGATTACGATCCTTAGTTCTTGATGTTTCTATCCTTTAATGTAGGATTCCTATATATTCTTTCATGAGTAGTTACCTAGTGGCGGTAACATTTGAATTCTTAAAAGTTGTGAACGCCTTTAATGTTCCTACCCTTGACATGTTTTAAATCAATGGGTACCAAAACATATCTTTGAAATTGTATGGTGTTCTCGTACCTTGAACACTAAGTTGAAACCTTGCTATATCTTAATGTGGTATAGACATTCACTTACTTAGACATTCGCTTACTTTGCTATATCTTAATGTGGTATAGACATTCGCTTACTTCGCTATATCTCAATGTGGTATAGACGGACTAAGTAGGTTAATCTAGTTGAAATGAAAAAGAACTAGACTTTGGTACTGCTTAAATGAAGTAGTTGATTATCATGATAAATCTTACTTAAATGCCCTGATCAGGCATTGCACCTGAAATGGTGACGTTATCTTGGAATTGACGGACTTGAAAGTAAATGCCACATTTCGTATTTAAAAGTTATTGTTAACTGTTTTTTTGTAATCTTAACGGTTAACTCAATATTTAATGAAAGCTCATCCTTGAAAATACTATTATTGTTTCGTTCTTCCGGTCATCTCTCCTTAGAACCCGGAGAGATCCCGTATGAACTTACTGAGCATTGTTCGCTCACCCTTCCATAATATTTGTTCTCCAGGATATAAATAGGAGGAGGTCTCGATGGACAAAAGAGGAGTTGTTAAGGTGATAATGAGGACCTTTGACGATGAAGATTTGAAGGAAGTCTTTTAGTAGTAGTTAGAAAGAACGATTATAAATATTTATTTAAATGATGGTTATAATTAGCCGTAGGAGTTTTGAAAGATAATTAATTCGCTTCCGTTATTTATTTCGAATAGGGGTTAGAGATACTAGCTGTTGATGTTTGAATTATGGTTTAAGACCGTTGTTTTCCCTCATTTGGGGACGGATTTTATTAAAGGATATTATATTATATTACTCCGAAATTCGGGGTGTTACAGTATTGTGTTGTATCTCATGAGGAAGTGAGTGTGGTAGTGGAATCTCATTTGATCGGATAGTTGATGACGGTAAATTTTTTTGAGTATATCATTAGTCATTGGGTGACAATAATCGCTAACCTTATTCCTTCTCTTATTTGTTCGGGTAGTAGTATGATTACTTGCGATGATGTCTAGATCGTCAATGCGTACGGATGAACCGGAAAAGTAAAATTTAGGATGTTGATGATTTAAGGGTGGATGGTGAGCGTAATGCTAATTAGGATCAAATCAGCTATGTTTCATAATTGGTGATCAAGCGATAGTCGTGGGAAATTGAAATCCCGGATGAAAGAAGAAGTTGACTTTAGAATGTTTAATGTGAGTATACCTGAGATATGTATGTGATTAATATATGTTGGTTTATTTGAGTCATGGAGACTATGTCTGAAATTTTGATAGGTACTCGATTGAGGTGAATTTTGATGAGTGAATTCGTGGGCGAATTCTTTTTAAGGAGGGTAGATTGTAACGACCCGAAAACCTTTATCTATTTTCTTAGTAATAAATATTTAATTAATTATTTATTGCTTATATAATTATTTAAATATTTATTTATTTATTAAATGATTATGTGTGCTTTTGTGTTTCATAATATTTTATGCCTAGCATTTTAATTGATCAATTGAGCTAAGTGTGAAGAGATATTTTTATTTGCAAGTGGGGCAAGGTTTACTTGTTCTAAGTAGAAGAATAGGGGTTAAAAAGGAAACTTTTAATTAATCATCCTAACAACTCCCTCACCCTCCCTCACTCTCACTGTCATTTCTCCCTTTTTCTTCCCCCCATGCGCATACTCCCCCCCAAATCACTATCAGTCTTTTCTCTCTCTCTCCTCCATTTTAGAAGGTAAAAGCTCTCTCCTTCTCTCTTCATTTTGATCATCTTCCTCTCTCTATTTCTTATTGCTCATTTTATAAAAATGTTTAGATCGTCGATAGGATCGTAAAGAGCTAAGAAAATTCGCATTCCGTCATCTTATAAATTACAAGTAAGTTGCTGTTCCCCATTTCATGTTAAAATGTTCATCCTAAACTCATTGATACTTTGTTGATAAATATTACTTCTTGGTTAGAATTTGAGTTAATTGTCAGTATACCCATTTTGCGGAAAATGAGTTTGGATCATTATTTTATTTGAGTTGTTTGGTTGTTGTTGTATAGGCCTTTTTGAGTTTAGAAGTCGTTTTAGTACATGGGTAAGCTAGTTAGAAGTATTGATTTTGAGTAGTTTTGAAATAGTGAGGTCTTGGGTTGAATTTTTGACAAACCCAGGTGTTCTTGCCGAATTCCGGCGGTTAGGGCTCGTGGGCGACCGTCCATGGTGGGTTGCGAGTTGTGGTTTGGTGGAAATGCGGTTTTGGTAATGCGGTTTTGGTAGTGCGGTTTTGGTAGTGCGGTTTTGGTAATGCGGTTTTGGTAATGCGGTTTTGTAGTGCGGTTTGGTAGTGCGTTTTGGTAGTGCGGTTTTGGTAATGCGGTTTTGTAGGGCGGTTTTGGTAGAGCGTGATATGGGATCGGGCACCTGCGGCTTGATTAACCTTAAGGTGTATTCATTCGGATTTCCTATTTGGAATTCCAGGTATGATGAGATGGTTGAGTTCATAGTCCTAGTATAGCCTTATGAGTAAATGTTTAGGGTCATTTTGGTAATAGCCATTGTACTATTTGTGAGCGACCGTTTGAGTTGTGCTCCATATGAGTAACTCGTGGGTTTCATCTTTAGGATGTGTTTGGTATGGTCCCTTATCTTGGAATCATCATGTTTTAATGGACAATGTTGTTGGACTCTTTTATGAGAAACTTCTTGGGTTTATTGTTGTTGAACTCTTCTTGAGTAATCGTTTGCATCTTTATGGTGATTAATTGGTATGGTTCCCTACTTTGGAATCTTTGGTTGTTTATCGAGCTAGTATTTATTACTTAGCATTTATTTGAAAGTCCAGCTGGTATTTGTGTGTTTCGGGCGATGCGAAAGATTATAAAGGCAATGAGTTGAGTCCATTATAATTCTTGACCATTGTTTTGCCCCATTATTACCCTCCTCCAGATTGGCCTTGGATGTGAGATGAGCTAGCCCCTTTGTGAGCATTTTAGCTATTGGTTTTGGGCTTTGACTGTGTGTCATCTTCCCCTTGTTGTTATTGGTTCGGTACCGGGGGTTTTCTCTTCAGCTGTTTATGCTACTATGAAGATGGTTTGATGGGTTGATTGATTGATTGGTCGGTTCTGATCGGGGTTCTCTTCAGCTGTTATGCTGCTATTGTTGATTGGTGATCGGTTGAAGCTGCGCAGCGATTGTTCTATCAGGTTTGGTGAAACCTTGGCTCAGTATCCTTTGTAACGTGTTTATTTCAGTCTTATGTGCTGCATGATGAGTTAGTCGTTATTTCCAACTGGTATGGGACAGTTGGCGATATGGAGCTTTCTCATTTGTTGTTATGTGATTTACTTGTTCAGTTATATCGTTGATTGCATGATATTATGCCATGTAGCTGCATTAGTAACTTACTGAGATTTTATCTTACCCCGTTTCTTTTATCTCTGTTTTTCCTTAACCCCCCCTAGGAAAGCAAGTGGTAGCATTGTGAGGTCCGTTGTAGCGGGAATCTTCTGAGCAGGTTGATCGCATTTGGGATAGTTGCTCTTCGGAGCCTTTATGTATATTATTGTGGGTTCGTAGTCGTTCAGTGTTTTGTACATACGGTTGTACTTTGGGTATTTTTGTTAGTAGTTGTTCTTGCTTCCGCATTTGTTTCTAGTCTCCGAATTAAAATCTCGTTGAGGAGTCGTTTGATGGTATTGGTTTCATAGTTGAATTCTCGCGCCCGGTTTGGTATTTTGCATTTTGGAGATGTATATTACGTAAATTTTATGTTTATGGATTTTAGTATTTTCCGGGGCGTGACAATACTAACTATAAATACGTGTAACACTAACAATAACTAAATGTAATTGTCGTTATAGTGAAATATAATAGTGTTTTTGCAAAAAAAAAAAAATTATTTGTAATTTTTTTTTGAAAGAAAGTAACATTTGAAAAATAACAACTTATATACATGAATGTAATTGAAATAAGTAAATGTAACACTTTAGTATACGAAATTGTAACAGGCTTCTATAGATAATATAATACTTTTACATGTATCATGATAAATTGAACTCATTGTAACTTATTATTTGAAAAACATATGAATAGACTATTATACAAGTAAACATAACTGTTTTACAATGTTATTATACAAGTAAAATGTAACATTCATTTATAAAAAAATTTACTTTCTTATTTTTATAATGTTACTAACACAAGTGTTTTTAGTTCTAAAGTGTAAAGGTTTGAACTATTACTTTACTATACATATGTGTTACAAATATGTATAAACACTGTTACATATAAGTAACACGTTCGTTACATTTTAGTTATAATAAGTACTCACTCCGTCTCAGCACAAGTAGGACTTCCCAAAACAATTGAGACTTCCCAAAATGAAAATATTTTAATATATTTATATTCAACCAACCCCACCATTTAATCCCACCAATTCTCTCTTTTCATTTTCCACCACTCAATTTATTCAACCAACACCACTATTTACCCCACTCATTTTTCCCTTCATTTTCTACCACACACTATTTTTCTCTTAATTATTGTACACACTCCTCTAGTCCTACTTGTGCTGGGACGGAAGGAGTATTACTTTTGGCAAATGAAGTAAATATATAAAAAAAACACTGTTACCTTTGTTACTTTTATGTATACAAACTGTTACATATAAATAACACGTTTGTTACATTTAGTTATAGTAATTATTATTACTTTCGGTAAACCGAAAAAACACCAGAATAAAAATATAAAAACTTAAAATTAGAAAATAATATTTTTTGTGCTTGTGAGTCATGAGTCCGGATCGTAGGTCAAAAACACATCAATAACCCGGATCATAGTGTTCTCACCTAAGTTTTTGTCACAAATTATGCCAAGTGAGCAATGAAGTCAGAATGTGAGGGTCGCGATCATGGATGGCTGACGGATCGGGGTGGGAAATAGTTGCAATCTTTCTTTTATTTTTCCTTTTTTTAAAAAAATCAAAATTTATCTTTTATTGACCCCAACACACAGTTGGTGGGGAGTAGTCTAAGTTAAGTGAGGAAGATACAATTGTTTAAAATATAATACTCTGAGTTGCATTTAAAATTGTACAATGTTTTTGTACAAAAATTAAAGAAAAAGAAAAAACGTGATGTGTTATGAGCGTAGATAATTGGTAAGAGAAAAAAAGTAAGTTTGAGAATATTTAGTGAGTTAGTTGATGTTAGGACGGTGGGTTATTTTTGGTTAATTCGATTGGCCCGCAATCCTAAATCAGGGCCCGAAGATAGGCAGTAGCCGTTCCAGCCTTGCAGGTGCTTTTATTTAAAATCCCCAGGTCAGGTCAACTACAACACGCCTGCAAAGAATTCGTACAACCTCCTCCTTCCCAAATCTGTCCTTCATAATTTCAACGGATTTCATAAATTCACACACAGGCATCTGCACGTAAGGGAATTGAATTGGGAGAATCAATGGAGGAGGAGGAGGGACTGCTGGATAAGAAGAAGGCGGGTGGAGGCGTAACAATGGTTGCGTTGGGCCAAGAGTTGATAAAATTGGGATATATCGCCGGCCCAATGGTTGCCGTGATTTCATCTCAGTACTTGTTGCAAGTTGTGTCAATCATGATGGTCGGACACCTTAGCGAACTTTCTCTCTCCAGCACCGCCATCGCCGTCTCACTCGCCGGCGTCACCGGCTTCAGCTCCTAGTCAGTCTCTCTCTAATCTGTTTTTAAAGTCATGTTCAGTTCATTTCATTTCTCTATTTGCTTAATTTCATGCCTTGTGCTGTAATCCTGTGAATGTATCCTCAATATGGTCAATCAGTTTTTGGTCGGGTGATACTGAGGTGTATGGGTCAAAAATGTTAATCTTTAAAATGAAAATACAAGATTTTTTTCTTTTTAACCTGGAAAACAGAAAGTATTGTGTTAAACTCAAGTACAATAAGACGTTTGTTCTGATGTTTTAGTTGAAAGTATTGATTGTCTAACATCGTTGACGTTTTGATAGACAATTTAGGTTGCAGTAGATGGAATGTTTGATTAGTTACCTTCAAATTGACATGTGGACGGCAGATTAGAGAAATAAATACGTCTTACAGAATAAATTGAAAGGCATTTAAGTTTCTGTAGGTTACTTCTATCAGCTGACAGTGAAATGCTTGCGTAGGAGTCTTTTGCTTAATCTTTCAATGGGCAATAAATGTTTGAGAGTAGCATCTGAGAATTGAACAGTCGATAAAGCAAGCATCTCCCGGGATGGCTCAAGGGAAGATCCGTGTTTATTTCCAGCTTTTTTCCTGGTTTCAAAGTGAATCCATTATTACTAGATAAAACTATAAGATCGAGGTTAGAACCAGACAAGTATGCCGTATCCATAATTAGTCATAGAGAATGACAAGTATATTGCGCATCTTAATAGAGATCGACTTCCTTCCGTCCAAGTATATGAAATCAGGTCTTTAAGTGATCTTATGGTAGTCAAGCATAAGAAAAAATGCTGGGAAACAGCCAATCCGAGAGGGGGAGGGGAGAAATTTTATTTCAGAAGGGAAGCAAGAATGCGCATTTAACAGAAAATAGTTTAGGTGTTCTGGAAAGATGTAATTTCCCGCGCTGGTAACTTACAAGTATATTGCACATCTTAATAGTTCTACTTCTGCAGAGTATAAGTTGGCGTGCTACCTGCATTTACCTATAATTTCAAACAGTATTGAGATATAATTTGTTTGTATACAAAAAAAATGTCAATAGGCATATTTCTTAACTTCTGCTCTTGAAAACCAAAGAGTTGGTGTGACAACCTCTTAAAAAATAATTATCTTATCATTCAATCATTTGGGAGGAAATAAAATGTGAGTAATTTTTAAAGGAGAAGTCGATGTGGACATATTGGCTACTTGATGAGCAATTTCAGTTTGATTTTTCTACGAAACCTGCTCTCTTGTCCAATACCACCCCACTTTTGAAATAAGATACTTGGCCTACTTTCAACCAATTATTAAAATATGGATTTGTGTGGTTGTGTCGACCTTGCTTATTTAGGATTGATTATGACATCCAATCACCCTTTAATGGATGCATCCAGACCCTGTTTACTTAACTTGCAACCTATGCCCATTAAAATCCTTTGAGGTGTTTGACTTGAATCCGGAACCCTTGTGAGTTTGGTGGGGTTTTTTTTTGCTTGGATTAAACCTTGGCAGGAACCACTCAATCCAATGGTTTTTACATTCTTCTGCTTAAAAATATTTTTTTAAAAAAATTGCAGACATTTTCATTAAAGCAACACATATTTACTTAGGAGATGACTTCTCACTACAATAATAACACAATCACTACAGCTTATTCACAGAGGTTCGGGTCTATTTGGCTCCTCGTTAATAACTGGCCATGATTCCCAGTCATACAATGTACTGCATAGTCCTCTAGGATCACTACCACACATAACTAAATTGCTTATACATGCTATTTCTTATTGTCAAAGTTGGAAAGAGTCTGAATCAATGGCTACAATTAGATGGCAGAACAAATCAAAATATTGGTAGACATATAGACATAATTAAAAATCATTTCTTCAATTAACTAACTAACTAACTAACTGGATTTCTGGACCTGTTAAACAGTTGGGAATGGCTAGTGCACTGGAAACTCTATGTGGGCAAGCTTTTGGAGCTCAGCAATTCAAGAAGATCGGCACACAGACTTACACCGCTATATTCTCTCTCCTCATATTTTGTGTTCCTCTCTCAGTAGTTTGGATATACATGGGAAACATACTTGTTCTTGTTGGTCAAGACCCTCAAATCTCAAATGAAGCTGGAAAATTCATAGTTTGGCTTGTTCCAGCCCTTTTTGCCTATGCAACTCTTCAACCACTTGTTCGCTTTTTTCAAATGCAAAGTTTAATCATACCCATGCTCCTTAGCTCATTTGTGACCCTCATTCTGCACATACCTCTTTGTTGGGTCCTTGTATTCAAGTCTGGGTTAGAAAACCTCGGGGCAGCTCTAGCTATGGGTATCTCGATGTGGTCAAATGTGATTTTCCTCTTCTTATATATGAAGTATTCTCCAACCTGTGCGAAAACCCGAGTCTCTGTTTCTATTGAGGTCTTCCATGGCGTAGGAGAGTTCTTCCGCTATGCTATTCCTTCTGCGGTTATGATTTGGTAATGCAGTCTCTCTCCAAATTATATGCCTTAGTTATACGATAGAGTTAATAACTGGTCGAATTATTATCTCGTTATCCCCATTTATAATCATGTGGTTGTTGTCCCAACTAGTTGTAGCAAAGGGCTAACATTCTTTATGGATACTTTGCTTATACCACTGCCACATCATTATGGTTGGGAAATCTTTTCAAAAGCTTCTATTTGGCTACTATTTTCTTAACGTGTCGATAATTTACCTCTTATTTTAGAATGGATTGTGAATGTTTCTTGCAGTCTTGAATGGTGGTCATTTGAGCTACTTATATTACTATCTGGGCTTTTGCCAAATCCGCAGCTAGAAACTTCAGTGCTCTCTGTGTGGTATGTTCTTAATCTGTGTGTCTTTATTGATAATTAAAATTTTTTGTATAAGTAATTGCTGGTATTGACCTTTTGAATATTGTGAACAGCCTCAACACCATTGCTACTCTTTACTCAATACCATACGGACTTGGTTCTGGTGTTAGGTATGCTCAGAAACTACTCGTGGTTCTTAAGGTTGATACAAACTACATGCCCATAACTAATGTGGTTGAACTGCTTATCTTTTTCAGCACTAGGGTTTCGAATGAATTAGGAGGCGGGAATCCAAAAGGGGCTCGTTTAGCTGTAGTTGCTGTTATGCTCTTGGCGATTATAGAGACAACTATGGTTAGCTTAACCCTCTTTGCCAGCAGAAGTGTTTTTGGGTACACATTCAGCAATGAAAAGGAAGTTGTGGATTATGTGACAGACATGGCTCCTCTGGTCTGTCTCTCTGTTATAATGGATAGCATACAAGGTGTCCTTTCAGGTTAGTGGACTTCTTACAACCTTGCTACTTTTTTTTTTTTTTTATGTTCTATTTCAAAAACATGAAAATTCTTACATTTGGCGGTATTGATTGTTTATATTTGGGTCAAGGCGTTGCCAGGGGTTGTGGATGGCAGCATATAGGTGCTTATGTAAATCTTGCTGCCTTCTACCTTTTCGGGATACCCATTGCTGCAGCATTAGCTTTTTGGGTGCAGCTTAGAGGAAAAGGCCTTTGGATTGGAATTCAAGCCGGTGCCCTTTTACAAACAATTTTGCTCTCTATTATTACATGCTGTACAGATTGGGAAAAACAGGTTATCCTCCATCTTTTTTTCATTTCCATGTAATTATTTTTGACACCAAAAGAAAAAAAAAGAAAAGAAACAAGTAATAATTAAATAATGGCATTGGAGTGAAAAGGGGCCATAAGATCATTCTGATTCTCAGGCATTTTAATAGCTCGAATGGTATATTAACATCTCATTCGATATTCCTTAAATGTCACTTATGCTGTTAGTTTTATTACTATACCTACACTAGGCCTTCTTCCATTAGCTTGAAAATGGCACCTAGGTTCTATTGAGTGGCAAATTTAAATGACTCTAAGTTTCATGTTATCTTTCACCATGCAGGCGGCCAATGCAAGGGAGAGGTTATTGAAGGACCAACCATTGAGTAACGATAGATTAATATAGGTGTGGAGAGCCAAGCAAGAATGGGCACCTTCGAATTTTTGGCTTGATGTTGTTGAAGATAAGCTGATGTATGTAATAGGACAAAAGTACGAGCTTAGTAACTCAGTTTTGTTTGTAATTCTTTCAACTGGATTGTTTTGCTCATTCTTATAACTTGCATTTCCATAATACTCCCTTCAGCCTAAATAATGGCCTTTTTTGTCCCTTAATAGTCTTGTTTACAAATTGGGAAATAATATTAGTACAATTTCATCAATGTACAAGAAAGTGAACCATTGTCCCTAAAATGCATGCAATATACAAGGAGACCTTTTTTTATTATTATTGTTGAGGGGGGGGGGGGGGGGAGGAAGTAATAAAAAGATTGATGTGGACTAGAAACATAGTTAGCTTTACCTTCTTCACCAGCAGGAGTGTTTCTTGGATACACATTCAACAATGAAGTTGTTGATTATGCGACAGACATGGCTCCTCTAGTCTGTCTATCTGTTATAATGATGGCATACAAGGTGTCCTTCCAGGTTAGCAGACTTATTTCAACCTTGTTAATTTTTTTGTTTTGTTCTATTTCAAAAGCATGGAAATTGTTTCATTTTTTGAAGGTATACATTGTTTATGTTTGGATCAAGGTGCTGCAAGTGGCTGTGGATGGCAACATATAAGTGCTTATGTCAATCTTGCTGCCTTTTACCTTTTTGGAATTCCCATTGCAGCTGCATTAGGTTTTTGGGTGTAGCTTAGAAGAGAAGACATTTGGACTGAAATCAAAGCCGGTGTGATTCTACAATCAACTTTGCTCACCATTTACATGCTGTGCAGATTCTAAAAACAGGTTTAGCCTTCCATCTTTTTTCCGTTTAGTAGCTACTTTTTGACCAAAAAAAAAAAAAAAACTGAAAGAAAAAAAAACAGAGCAATATGTATCCTGAGTTCCATAACTGTTATAAAATTGGAGAACTAAGAGCAGAATCTCAATAGAGAATATTTTATTTCAATATTTCAAGACTATTATAGAGAGAGTATACAAGAAAGAGAAATATAGAAGTTAGGACCTTCTGAGGTATATAGAAATGAAAACTAGGGCCTACTATTTATAGGTGGAAATTGGCTTCTTCCATAAGGATAAACACTATCCTTTAGTAACGCTTCCTTAGTAAGCTTATATTTACCAAGTTTTCCTGGTAAGCTTCCCTAAAGATATTTACAAAGCTTCCCTAGTAAGCTTCGCGAAAGCTTATCTTGCAAAGCTTCTCTTGTAAACTTTCGGTTCAAAAGATATCCACACAATAATATATTACTTCCTCTGTCCCAGAAAGATAGTCCCATTTGACTTTTTATGGTCAACAAAATTGAACTTTAACCAAACATTGGTGTCAATCTAATCATTACAATAAAATTCTAAAATGTGTTATTGATAAATAACTTAATGATTAATCAATTACAAATTTTAGAATTTCACTAGAATGATTAGATCGACACTAGTGTTTGGTCAAAGTTCATTTTTGTTGACCATAAAAAGTTAATATGGGACTATCTTTCTGGGATGGGACAGAGGGAGTATAACAATAACATCATACTCCCTCTGTCCCTGAAAGTTAGTCCCTCTTTTTTCCTTGTTAGTACGAATGAACTTTGAGCAATAATTTAGGCTACTTGTAATTATCTTAATGAGTCTAATAATTGATGTTGATAGTATTTATAATGGTGTATTAATAACAACTTGTAAATTTTCATTAGGATATTTAAAAGTAACCTAAATTATTACTTAAAGTTCATTCGTGGTTACAACGAAAAAAGGAGGACTAACTTTCCGGGACAGAGGGAGTATTTGCTTTTGGAAAACATTTTTTGCCTCCTTCCTTTCCATTTCACAGCTACGTTTTGATACCCAATGTAGAGTTGAGAGGAAAAATCAGGCATTATGCTTCTGAATTCCCTACTTCATCACTCTTGCTTCGTAGCTGCAGGGTGTAGCTCAGGCATTATGCTTCTGAATTCCCTACTTCATCACTCTTGCTTTGTAGCTGCAGGGTGTAGCTCTATTGTCAGTCCAAAAGGGTTTGACAACTGACAGTAAAAGATATAACCAACTAGAGCATTCTAGCATCTTAATGTGAACTTAGTGGTATCTAAAGACTGGCATCTAAATGACAAAATAAAGACATTTACTGGTATTAAAAAATATTATTACATTAATCATTTTTTGATTCACCGGAATTTAATGGCTCCTATAGCATTGCAACAGGTCAATGGATCCACTTGTCACAATAAGATATCTATTTGTCTATATTTATGATGTACTCTCTCCGTTCCACGTCATGTTGAAATTTTACTTATTAGTTTTATACTTTTACACTTTTGAATACTTGCTTCACTAGCCACATGTTGCTTATGCACTTTTAAGCCTCAATTCTAGAAATAGGAAGAACTTTTTGGGACAATAAGAAATGACAAATGAGAAGATCATTTTGGGACGGAGGGAGTATGTTATAATTCGAACTAAAGTTATTGTTTTTTCTCCAGAATATGCAATAAAACTATCATGTTAGAATTGAGAAAAATGAATATTTAAATCTTAATTTTGAAAGTGGAATCTTAATATAGAGCACCGAAAAAAATTAATAGTGGGCTATTAACATGGAACAAAGGGAGTATGTATGTTTAGTTTCAAGCAACTAACTCTTTCGTCTCTGGAATGGCTCTCCTATTTTTCAACAGTTCTTAGTCAAAGAGAAACATTGCTGATACATTTTTTTTTTTTTTTTTTTATATTGAATGATTGGAATAAGAATTTACTACACAAGCAATATCTGTGAGGAATTCTAATTTATTAACAAAAGCAAGAACGCGGAAGTCAAAGAAAGACTTGAGTTTAATTATTAACATTCCTGTCAACATCACAGCTAACTTAACCAAACCTATAGGTGATTATATATATGCGCGCGCGCGCACACACACACACACACACACACACACACACACTCCTACGACTATTTTAGGAGATTTGATTCTTAAGTTTGTGTTTCTTTAGTTTGGGTGATCATTTTTGAAAGAAACCTGTGTAGTTATATAGTCAAGTTGAATTGGGAGAATGGAGGATGGACTGCTAGTGAAGAAGGATAGAGAATATGGAGGCATAACATGGGTTGCATTGGGTGAAGAGTTGATGAAATTGGGTTATATCGCCGGCCCAATGGTGGGTGTGATTTCATCTCAGTACTTGTTACAGGTTGTATCCATAATGATGGTCGGCCACCTCAGCCAACTTTCTCTCTCCAGCACTGCCATTGCCATCTCCCTTGCTAGTGTCACCGGCTTCATCCCTCTCGTTAGTCTTCTCCCCCTCTCCAATCTATATAGACAGTCATGCATGTATGTATGTGTTTATTTACGCACTCATTCACATGCAATGTTTGCCGATTTTTTTTGTCAACTTCATGCCACATGCTATGACTTATCTCATTTTCTGTGTCACGTTATGGTTTGATAATTTAATACCCATAGATACACACCTACTCTGTTGCCAAACTTTTTGATGATTTAGAAATATGATTTTTCCTTCCAGTCCAGACAATAGAGATCATCATTTTGTATGTGAAGTGAGATATTATACATGATGTTTTAGTTGAAATTCCAGTGGTGGGCTAATGACCGTTCTGATATTATTATGCTCCAAGTGTCTGTCAATGTCTATGTGGTATAATTTGATATATACATTGCATTTTGATATTCCAAAATCATTGAATTTATGAGGCATCATTTGGCCTGGAGCAATTCAAAGATGTTTGTTAGACTGAGAATTGTGTGGACTACAGATTAGGGAAATCAGTCCACCGTGAAAAATTAGAATTATGTGGACTGCTGAATTTGACATTGATGATGATAGAGTTTGAGTCTTTTGTTCAATTTTGTAATTCAGTTGATAGAGCAAGCTAAGCACTATGTTGGTGTAATTCCTTCTGTATGTTTGTTGTTTTCATTTGGCCAAAATATGTTTAGCCCCCCAAAGTATCCACCCATTCCCACTTTGCACCCCAAAACCAATTTTGTCCCAAAGTGACCCTCTAATTTGCCATTTGTCCCAGTTTGACCTATGACCCCCTATGACCCCTAACGGCGTTAGAAAATTAACGAGAAATGGTCATGTGCATGTCACATGAGGGGTTTTTTGATCATTTTCTTTTAAAAGAGAAGGACAAAATTGTCAATTTGTTATTATGGTGGCAATTGCTCTCTCCACCCAACCCCACCGGTCAACCACCACCACCACCACCATTTCTCCCGAAACCCAGCAACCACAACCACCACCACCCAATTCCGGCTGCCACTACCCATTTCCGACAACCACAGCCTAATTCCGGCTGCCACCACCAATATTCCTTCCAAATCACCAATTTCACAAGATTAAAGAAGAAATTAGCAAATCAAAATCACAGTATATATTCTCCCAAATCAACCACAATTTAAAAATGCAAATAATTTATACCAAAAATGAAACAAAAAACAACCCAGTTAATAACCACCACCACCATCACCACCACCATTTCTCCCAGAATCCGGCAACCACCATCACCCATTTCCGACACAGTATACATAGCCTTCCTTCACCATCAAACTTCAAATGAGGAACAAATTTCTACTGTGAATTTTGTTGTTGGAAATCATTTAATTTCAAAGATCGGCACCAGCAATCAATCGATCAAGCACAGGCACACGGATTATCAACGACGACAACCTGCTCATCGTCGCCGCTCCTGAACACCAAGTACCCCGCCGCGAGTCCAAGAACAACAGCGATAAACACGCTGGCGTTAAACGACATGAACGCCGGAGGGGAATCTCAGATCTGGGGGATGGGAGATGGCAGAAATCAAAGATGAAGAGGAGCTGGGTTGGCAGTTGGAGTTAGGGAGGATGGAAGGGAGACGGTGGTTGTGGAGGAAGAAGAAAGAGGGATGAAATGTTGGGGTGAAAATGTGAAATGGAGGGGGTGCCGGATCTGGATAAAGATATGGACTGGGTTTTCTTTTTGTGTTTTTTTTTTTTTGTTTGCATTTGCTTTCTTTTTCTTTTTATTTCTTTTAATTGAAAGTTTATAAGAAAATGACTAAAATACCCCGCACATGGCATGCACATGACCATTTCTCGTTAATTTTCTAACGCCGTTAGGGTCATAGGGGGTCATAGGTCAAACTGGGACAAATGACAAATTAGAGGGTCACTTTGGGACAAAATTGGGTTTGGGGTGCAAAGTGGGAATGGGTGGATACTTTGAGGGGCTAAACATATTTTGGCCTTTTCATTTTCCAGTGCTTGTTTTTGGTTTCCGATGAAACGCTCCAGAAGTTTGAATATTACCACTGTCCCGAAATGATCTTCTCATTTGTCATTTTCATTGTCCTAAAAAGTTCTTCTCATTTCTACAATTGGGCTTAAATGTGCAAAAATACAACATGGGAAGGGAAGCAAGTGTTCATATCCTTAAAAATTTGAATAGTCAAATGTGAAGACCGTTTGGGACGGAGGGAGTATACAACAACAACATTACCCCAGTGCCGCAAAGGCTCCCACCTATGGTGGGGTAAGGGGGGGGTCGGATGTACGCAGCCTTGCCCCTGTATTAAAGCACAGAGAGGCTGTTTCCAGATGACCCATGATGAAAATTGCGTCGAAAATTGCATGGACTGACTGCTGCTTCATCACAAAGAAGAGCAGACAGTTTAGTGACCCATTTTGCTTTATTCCATCATATTCCCAAGCCAAAAAATAGTGAGTTTTTGGCTCCATCGGAAATGATGGAAATACGGAGGGAGTATGATATTACTTAATCGGTAGACAAAAATCCTGTTTTCCCTTGATTTTTTTTATTGAATTCTCATGTTTCAGATATTTTTCAGCTAACCTCTCTAAAATTAGAATATGATAATCAAGATTGGTCTAAAGGTAGTTAAGTTCAAAAAAGACTGCTAGATAACAGCCAGTTACAGAGTAAAAAACAATTTTAAATTACAAGGGAAACAAGAAAGTAAAGCTTGAATAAGTCAAAAGAGTACAGGTATTTTAAAAATATAACCTATTGTGCAAATATTTGACCAGCATAAAGCATATCTTATAATTCCACTTCTCTGAAACTGTGAAAGTTGTAGACTTGTATTGTTGGACTGTATTTATTTACCCTTTACTTCAAACAGCCATGACATATTATATTGTATACTTTATGAAACATCAATTTTGTACAGGTCATGGTAAGGTAAAGAGGCAGATATTTTCACTTTTGTCCTTGATAAAATAAAGAGTTGATGTGATCACCCTTTAAATAAGTTAACTTATCATTCAGTCCTTGGAACGAAAGAAATTCAAGTTTTTTTGTTTGGATTTAGCGAGCGCAGAAGTCAATGTAGATATTGGTTATTTGATGAGCAAGTTCATTTTAAATTTTCTATGGAACCGACTCTTTTGTCAGGTCCTTCCATTTCCTATTCTGATAACCTATTTAGCGAACCTACACACTTTGAGGAATGACCAGGTCCGCGATGGCATACTCTGTCAGATAGTCAGCTTAATTTGAACCAGCGATTAAATATGGATTGAAATAGTGCTTTTGTGTCTTCTTATTTAGGATTGATTACGACATCCAATCACGCCTAAATGGATGGATCCAGATTATTGTTTACTACGCTAGGAAATTAAATCCATCGGAATTCGATGAGGGTGTTTGGCTCCTAGTTATTAATTAGCCTATGATTCACAGTGCAAGATATGTTGTGCCTCATAGTCACTAGGATCGCTACCATAGATAAGTCCTATTGTTTACGCGAGCATTTCTTGCTCTGAGTGCTGGAAAGTGTCTAGATGAATAGTTACGTACTCATTCCGTCCCTAAATGAATGTCCAATTTTCATTTTAAGGGACATCTGAAAATCTCTACTATTTGTACAATTTAGTAGCAAAGATTCATATATAATCTTGTAATCCTCTTTCCAGACATTTAGTTTTGCAAGTACAAAGAGACTAGTTAAAAAAAAATTGGTAAAGAAACAGGGGCAAAGTTATTTTCAAAAAAGACATTCAATTTGGGACAAAAATTTCTTGAAAATGGACAGTTATTTAGGGACAGAGGGAGTAATAGATTTCAGACCAGAACAAAACATTAACAGACACATTAAGATAATTGAATTTTGAAAGTCATTATATCTGAGTAATGAACTAACTAAATTTTGGGACCTGTTGAACAGTTGGGAATGGCTAGTGCACTGGAAACTCTATGCGGGCAAGCATTTGGAGCACAGCAATACAAAAAGTTTGGCACGCAGACGTACACTGCTATTTTCTCTCTCCTCGTCTCTTGCATTCCTCTCTCCATTATTTGGATGTGCATGGGAAAAATACTTGTTCTTGTTGGCCAAGACCCTCAAATTTCACATGAAACTGGAAAATTCATAGTTTGGCTTGTTCCAGCCCTCTTTGCCAATGCAACTCTTCAACCACTAGTTCGCTATTTTCAAATGCAAAGTTTGATTGTACCCATGCTCCTTAGCTCATGTGTTACCCTCCTTCTGCACATACCTCTTTGTTGGGTCCTTGTATTCAAGTCTGGACTAGAAAACCTTGGGGCAGCTCTAGCTATGAGTATCTCAATTTGGTCCAATGTGATTTTCCTCATCTTGTATATGAAGTACTCTCCCACATGTGAACAAACCCGAGTCCCTGTTTCCATTGAGGTCTTCCATGGCATTGGAGAGTTCTTCCGCTATGCTATTCCCTCTGCTGTTATGATTTGGTAATGCAGTCTCCCTTTTTATCAAATGTTATAATTGTATACAAGAGTTGTTTCATCCGTCCCTAAAACGAGTGTCCATTTTTATTTACTCTCTTTATCCTTAAATGAATGTCCAAATTTTCATTTTAAGATATCATCTCTACTTGTTACACAATTTAGTGGCAAAGACTCATATATAATCTTGTAATCCTCTTTCCAAACGTTTTAGTTTTGCAAGCATAAAGAGACTAGTGAAAAAATTGGTAAAAAAACATTTAGAAACATTTTTTTTTCCAAAAAAAGACAATCATTTTGGGACAAAAATTTCTTGAAAATGAACATTCATACAGTGGGAGTACTAAATTTATCTTTAACAAACATCATCTTCCAATGTGTAATTGCAATAATTTTAGTGTATAAGGTGGAAAAGTTAGACTAGTAATCCATATTTGCTACTCCCTCCGTTCCAAAATGAATGTCAATTTTTTTTTCAAATTTGCTCTTGATCAAGAGTAAATTTTGACGATTTTTGGACATTTATTTTGGGACGGAGGTAGTATTAAAATTGCATAATAAGCTAACTTTTCCAAATGTCCCTCAGATTAAAAGAAAAGAAAAAAAGGACACTCGTTCAGTGATGGTGGGAGCAATGACTTTGAATTGAAAAGAAAATCTTGATACATAATCCCATTGCCACATCATATGGATAGGAATTACTTCCAGAAGCTTCTCATTGGTCACTTTTTCTTTGTCGACAATCGTCTTCTTATTTAGAATCTGGTTTTTAATCTTCCCTGCAGTCTTGAATGGTGGTCGTTTGAGCTACTTATATTACTATCTGGACTTCTGCCAAATCCACAGCTAGAAACTTCGGTGCTCTCTGTGTGGTACGTTCTCTATCGTCTGCGTCCTTGATAAAAACTCTAATTTATATATTCAAATATACTAACTTTTAAATGTTGTAAACAGCCTCAACACTAGTACAATGCTCTACTCAATACCATACGGACTTGGAGCTGGTGTTAGGTCTGCTTAAAAAAAACTATTCAGGCGTTTGTTAAGAGTTGTATGAGCATGTCCATAACTAATGTTAGTCTTTTTCAGCACTAGGGTTTCAAATGAATTAGGTGCCGGGAATCCAAAAGGGGCTCGTCTAGCAGTATTTGCTGCAATGTTGTTGGCAATTATGGAGACAACTATAGTTAGCTTAACCCTATTCACCAGCAGGAGTGTTTTTGGGTACACTTTCAGCAATGAGAAGGAAGTTGTCACTTATGTGACAGCCATGGCTCCTCTGGTTTGTCTCTCCGTTATAATGGATAGCATACAAGGTGTACTTTCAGGTTAGACAACTTATTTCAAAATTATTACTCCCTTCGTCCCAAAGAAAGAGTCTTACTTGGTTTTGCATGCTTATTCGGGAAATAATAGAAAATTGATAAACATTGCAATTGGGTTGAGGATATAATTGTCCAAAACGCTATTCATGAATAATACGTGGGTAAAAAGTAAGGTAGTAAGTGTTGGTATATTTTTGAACTTCTGCAAGAATTATAAGCATAAAGATGTCCGAATTACTACTCCCTCTGTCCTTAAATGAATGTCCAAATTTTATTTCAATGGACATTTGAAAATGTCTATGTTTCATACAATATAGTGGCAAAGATTCATATATAATCATGTAATCCTCTTTCCGAACATTTAGTTTTGCAAGCATAAAGAAACTAGTGAATAAATTTGTAAAATAATACTCCCTCCGTCCCCAAATACATGTATTTTAAGGGGTTGAAATTTGTCCCAAAATGTTTGTAGTTTTGCTTTTATTTAGACATCTTTGACATTGTTTGTCAATTATACCCTTATTTATGATGGTAGTTGTTATTGTAAAAGCATTTAATTGTCTTGTTACTTGAAATATTTCAAGGGTAATTTAGTACATTAGACATGCATTGATTGCTTTTCTTAATTTGTGTGAAAATTCTAGAACTACAAAGTATTTTGGAACGGAGGGAGTAGTTAAGAACAAAGTTATGTCCAAAAAATACATTCATTTTGGGACAAAAATTTCTTAAAAATGGACATTCATTTAGGGAAAGAGGGAGTATTTCATTTGCTATTTTAGGAATGGGACTGTACCAAAAAAGAATGTATGACTCTTACTCTGGGACGGAGGGAGTAATTTTTATTATGTACTATTTGAAATTTTTTTCCTATTGATTTTTGATGGTGCTATCTGTTTATATTTTGAATCAAGGAGTTGCGAGGGGGTGTGGATGGCAACACATAGGTGCCTATGTAAATGTTGCTGCCTTCTACCTTGTGGGGATTCCCATTGCTGCAGCATTAGCTTTTTGGGTGCAGCTTAGAGGAAAAGGCCTTTGGATTGGAATTCAAGTTGGTGCCCTTACACAAACAACTCTGCTCACTATTATTACATGCTGTACAGATTGGGAAAAACAGGTTCAACTTCTTTTTTTCATTTTATGTAGCTACTTTTATGGCGCAGGCGCACACACACAAAAAAAAAGAGTTATAAAGTTACAAACTCATCTAAACAAATAACATGTCATTTCGTATAGAGGAGGTCGGAGCTACATTTTAATTTGTATAAATAACAATTTTCCCATTGTATACTTATACAATGTAGTCTTCTATCGATTTTACCCTTGTTTCTATTTTTTTAAAAATGCACTCCATAATATTTTTGCTCCCAAATTTATATTTCACCATGTAATTTTCCCCCATTTCCCTAGAATCTTAGCAGAGGCCACTGGGCCCGACAAAACATTCCCCCTTACGTTGGAGAGTTATTCCTCTTAATAATAGATACATTGAAGTTATTTCTGTCGTAGCCATTTGTTTTCACAAGTGTGTTTTGTATTGCAGGCGGGCGATGCAAGGGAGAGGTTACTGAAGGAGGGGGAACCTTTGAGGAACGACAGATTAATGTAAAGAGAATGCGTAGCTTCATAGTTTCAGCTTTGTTGTTGTAGTTGATAAGTTGATCCAGGCTCAGTTCTGTTTTTGTTTTGCATTTTTGGAACCTAAGTTCGATTTTCGCAAACTCATTTTTTTTTTTTGGTGACTGGCATGAGCTTTCACAAGACACGTGGGCCGCGTTGTAGAGAGTTAGAAATGTCAATGACATGTTTTAAATAAGTGTTATCAAAAGCGTTAGTAGTACCTGTAATAGCCGGATTTTTTTTTTAGTTTTTTTTATTTTATTTTCGGTTTTACAAATTTAATTAATCAATAATTAGAGTTATAAAGTAATTTAAAGAAGTGGGCCCAAGGAATTTGGATTGGCCCGAAAATAGTATTAGTAAACCCAACCCAATTAATTCTACCCAAGAGTATAAATACAATGGTTAGTGAAAAAATTAGGTTTACTTCTTAATTAACAAAAACAACAAAATACAAAACCCTAGTTCTATCCTATAGCAGCCGCACCAAGGAAGGAGGGAGGAGAAAATTTCAGCCATTGTTTTGGAAGAAGTAATCCGATCATTCTCAAGGTAATGCTAAATCCTACTCTCCAAAATTTGTTTCGTTGAATTTGGATTAGTAAATCATAAGTTATGCATGAATTAAGAATACAAATATTAGGGTTTTGCATGCTAGTGATTAATGATAAATTTTAAAAGGTTAATGAAGTTGATCTAAATACTATGAAAAAAATATAGTAATCTTGATACTAGTTTATTTTTAAGATTGATTTTATAATCTTGAATTGAATTGATTTATATTATGCAATGCTTGGGAATTGAACATATAAATCATTGAGGTTGAATTGGGTTTATCAAAGAAGAAAAAAATATGGATTCCCAAGAACATGGTTCGGCCGCATGGCCCTAGGCCATTGGAAATTATTTTGTTGATTTAAATGATCCTTGTTAAGTGTATTGTGAATAATATTGATGTTTGGGAAATTAGAAAAATTTAAAGAATTAGAAAAACTAATCAAAATCAAAGATCTTGATGAAGTATGATTCGGCAATAATGACCTAACTTGGGTGTTGATTCTTGATTGAAGATGTTAAGAATTGGGACGGAAAGTTAATGTTTTCGTTAAGTTTCTAATGGAAAGAAAACGAAATCTTTAAAAGAATCGTTACAAGTTAGAAAAGTAACTTGAGGAAATAGAATAAACACTTGGAAGACCTTGAAGGTTAAAAAGTTAACGAGAAAGGAAAGATTAGAAGTTTCAGTTAGTTTCCTAACGGAAAAGGACTAAACTGAAAAGAATTAAAGTTAAAAGAAATAAAAAGGAAAATTTGAAGATAGAGGGGCCTAAGTGATTAAAAAGAGAAACTTAGGGGACCTTGTGAACAGAACCAAAGTCCAAGGACCTTTCTGTAATAAAAGGAAAGTTGAAGGACTAATCTGCAATTAATCCAAAGTGGAAGGACTAAATTGCAATTGAATTAAAGTTGAAGGACTAATATGAAATTAATCCAAAGTTAAAGGACTAAATTGTAATTGAACTAAAGTTGAAGGACTAAATTGCAATTAATCCAAAGTTGAAGGACCAATTTGCAATTAACCTAAAGTGGAGGGACCAAATTGTAATTAACCCAAAGTCAGAGGACTTAATTGCAATTATATCAAAGTTAAAGGACTGACTCGTAAATCAAAGTCAGGAACTTAAACGTAAGAAAAGAAGTAACGAAGTAAAGAAGTTAAAACGCATCTCTCAGTTAACTAAGTAGAAATAGTTAACAATGTAGAGAGTACTAAAGTAAATTACTCCGTGCCTTGTAGATTTGCACAGAGAGGAGATTGCGAGGAAAAGCAATTCAGGTAAGGGATTACGTTCCTTACAGTATTTGAACTCCTGTTTATTGGAATTCGGTATTTCTTTCTAAAGTTAGCTATCAGTATGGCTGATAGTATTTGAATTAACTCTGCGTTGTTGAACGTTCCTTGAAAGAATCTATACTTAGTGATGTCCCCATCGATCTACTAAGTATCGAAGTTTGAAACTTGTATCACATACTTGTACCATGGTATGTTCTCATTTTAACTTGTAAGTTAACCACTTACTCGTTAAGGCATCCAATGTCCAGTTAGAAAAGACATTGACGGACAGTCCAGTTAGAAAAGACTCGTCCTTAAACTAGGGATTGCATGAGTGATCACATGCCTTCTCTCAGGAATTGTCTGATTACAAGGATGATTCTAGACCCCGAGCATATGTGTGTGGATACCATATATGTTACGACCCACACTATTGGCTGAAGAAGCTAGGTGTATGAATTGTACCTTTGGCATTGAGGTTATAATGTACATTACCAAGGAATTGACGGAACTTGAATGAATCCCTTTGGATTGTAGTGCCATAATCCTTTGAAAGTAAAATCTTAAAAGAAATACGACTGTATTGTTCTGCAGTCTTGAATCCAAAAGTAACTGAACCTATCCTTGTAAAAGTTATTCATAGTATTCGTTCTGGTCGTCTCTCCTTAGTAACCGGAGAGGCCACGTATGAACTTACTGAGCATTCGTTCGCTCATCCCTTCTTTATAAATTTTGTTTTCAGGATTTAAGTAGAAGGACAAGACAAGGAAAGCAGCCGTAGGAAGACGGTGGATTGAAGATTCTTAATCTAGTTGTTTTAAGTACGTTATTTTGATGTAAGTTGAAGTACATTGATGGTTAGGGTTGTTTACCTACCAAGACAAGTTTAAGTTACGCTTCCGCAATTGTTTTGAATTTATGGTTTAAATAAGGGGCCGTTGTGAACCCTAAATTGAAGTATTTATTATTGTTATTTAATGCCATTAAATGCTCAGATATTATAAGAAAATTCGGGGTGTTACAGTTGGTATCAGAGCAATGGCTTTAGGTCTTATGGGAGAAAACTGAAAGTTAGGACTAATGGGAGAACTTAGTACTTGACTTGAATAAGATCTTACTTGAGGAAGTTCAAGTGATAAAGTCTAACTCTATGAATAATACTAAGAGTGTACATAAAGTATGAATATACTTGGGAAATAGGAATCTCTTCATTGTATGTCTATTTACATTCTATTAATATGTTATAATGGAATCTTGGGGTTATGTACTAATTAAGTTTACTATTGGTGTGCGTAGGATCATGCCGAGGAGACCCATGAAGTCAGTAAGGTACAGTGCTACTCTAAGGGAAGAAATAGAAGCCAAAGAGGAGATTATTAAGCAGCTAACTAAGGAGCTCCGCTCAGCTAACAGAGAGCTTAGGAAGGAGACTCGAGGAGTCGGCAGTCTACAGAATGTCATCAGAGAACGCGATGAGGACATAATGTATGTGGAAGGAAAGTTAGCAGTACAGCTGAAGAAGGTCAAAAGCCTAGAAAGCCATGTGGTTAGAGCTAACCGCGAATGGAATCGAATCAGTGTACAACTGGTGGATGAGATAGAACAAAATAATGAACTGAAAAAGAAGATAGATGAGCAAGAAGCTTATGAGGAAGAGCTTAGGGCTTCAAGCTATCAGATTTGGGCTGAGAAGTTAGAATTGCAAGAGAAATATGATCAACTTGCAGCAGAACACGCACACTGTGGGAATTGATGCAATTAATGACAGATAGTTATAAGAATAGATTCTTTTATTTTGTTATTAGTGGGAAATGCAGTTAGAATTTTTCCTTATGTTAAATTGAATTTTGGGTGTATTTTTGAGATGTTTAAATCTCACACCTCAGTTGAATAAAGTTAATTATTTAATTTAAATACCCAAAATTTTGAATTACTATTGTTATGTAGACAAAAGTTAACTTGTCGAGAAAAGACAAGGGAAAGCGTCGGAGTGATTTGAAATAATCTCCGTAACCATGGTACGAAGTAAGACGACTATTGGAATAAGTTAAAGCTAGTTAAGTAATAAAAACTAGTGAAATAAAGAAATAATAAGCAACCAAGTAAAACGGTTGTAAATTATGAAGTATGAAAACTCCTGAAGCGGAGAAGAAAGGTTAAAGTAAACTAACCAAATCTTAATAACGGTCTAGTACAAAAGACCTACGAATACGATTCAAAACTAACAAGTACCCGTTAGTAAAAGAATAGTAATGTTAAGTATACCATGAATACTGCACGTATTGTGTAGTGATGAATGTTGCTAGGACACAGACCTGTTCTAAAAGTAAAAGGGAAACTTGCAGATGGCCTCGAATACCAGAAGTGGAAACAACAGGAACGGCAATGGTAACGGCCAAGTGAAATTAGTTTTGGTCTAGTGAAATGATCGAAACAAAAAAATAAAGTGACCTATTGAAATGGTCAAGAGAAAGTATTTGGCTTAGTGAAACGGCCAAGTAAAGTTAATTTTGATCCATTGAAGCGATCGGAACAAGAATAAAATAACCTATTGAAACGGTTAAGTATAAGAGTAATAGGCTTAGTGAAACGGCCAAGTAAAGTTAATTTTGATCCATTGAAGCGATCGAAACAAGAATAAAATAACCTATTGAAACGGTTAAGAGTAATAGGCTTAGTGAAACGGCCAAGTAAAGTTAATTTTGATCCATTGAAGCGATCGAAACAAGAATAAAATAACCTATTGAAACGGTTAAGTATAAGAGTAATAGGCTTAGTGAAACGGCCAAGTGTGAATGAGAGTAGGTCTAGTGAATCGACCTATGATTAATAAGTAAATTCTAGTGAAATGATTTTCCTAAGTAGAACTGGTCTATTGGAACGACCAGAAATCTAGTAGACCGATCTTTTGTAAAAGTTACGTCTTTTGGGGACGGCATATTTATGTGAAAGTATTAGGCATAGTACAATGCTTGGGTTGACGTGAGTAATAGTGTTAAATGTGCAAGTTAACCTGGAACAAGTAAGAATGGTTTATTGAAACGACCAATGAAAGTGATTATGGTCTATTGAAATGACCTATGAAAATAGAAATGGTCTAATGAAGCGACCCATACGTCTAGTAAAGTTGACTAATGAAGATAGTGATGGTCTGTTGAAACGACCAGTGGTTTAGTGAATGACCTATAAATTGAATGTTAGTCTGTAGAGACGAGCTATAGTATGAGAGTGCGTGAAAAAGTCTCGTATTCATGATAACTAATGATAGTACCATATTATCCGGCGAGTGTTCGAAACGCCAGAGAGGCTAAGTTATGATGCTAACTCAAGAAAGTATGACGGTGAACGACTATGGTACTAGATTCACCGAATTGCTAGAATTTACCCTAACACTCTCCGATGATGAAGCGCAAAAGGCTCGAGGATTTGAAGATGGTTTGAGCAACCAAATCCGATATAGAATCACTCCATTAATACTACCAACCTAGGATTAAGTGTTGGCTAGGACAAGGATAGTGGAGAAAGAATCTGATAAGTATCGCAGTAAGCGAAAAGAGAAGAAGAGTCAACTAAGAAAGTGTCGACTGAATCTAAAGGAAGGCTACTGACGATCGCGAAAAGGAAGGTAGTACAAGTAAGTACCAGAATAAAGGCTACGGCAATATAAATGATGGTAATAAGAACGACGTCAAAGGGCAAGGTTCTGATAAGAAGTGCCAAATGATTGCTTGGCTAAGAATATGTATTTAATTCATAAGGCGTTAGAGAATTCTTTAGTTATGGGTATTCAAACTAAAGATTCGATCCCTATTACGTCTATATCTAGGAAGTGTCCTTTGAAAATGGACGAGGAAGAACTTGAGGTTGATCTCATTAGTTAGGACATCGAAGAATTTGATGTAATCTTGGGAATGGACTATAGTTGACTGCATACCATGCCCATGTGGATTGTTTTAAAGAAAGAAGTCCACTTTAGATTACTATCTAGAGAAGAGTGATGTTCTCAAGGAACGAAACCTAGAACCCGATCGAACCTTATATCGGTAATGAAGGCTCGTAAGCTTTTAAAGAAAGGATGAGAAGGATTCTTGGCGTACATTGGTGATACGAGCAAGAAGGAAGTAACCGTAGAATCACTTTCTGTGATTAGATATTTCAAGGACGTGTTTCCTGAGGATTTACCAGGAATACCTCCATAAGGAGAAGTAAAATTTTCTATCGATTTGGTACCTGAGACTTCACCAATATCGAAGGCGCCGTATAGAATGGCTCCGTCAGAATTGAAGAATAAAAAGGAGCAACTGTAAGAGTTGTTGGATAAGAGCTTGATTAGAACGAGTGTATCACCATGGGGTGCACCGGTATTATGTGTGAAGAAGAAGGATGCGTCGATGAGGTTATGTATCGACTATCGTGAATTGAACCGTGTGACGGTAAGGGACCAATACCCGTTGCCCAGAATAGATGATTTGTTTGACCAACTTCGTGGAGCGTGTTATTCCTTGAAGATAGACTTGAGGTCTGGTTATCATCAACTAAGAGTGAAGAAGGATGATATAACTAAGACAGCCTTTAGAACAAGGTATAGTCATTATGAGTTGTAGTGATGCCGTGTGGGTTGATTAACGCGCCGGCAGCATTTATGGAACTTAAGAATAGGACATTTCAGAAGTTCTGGATAAGTGCGTGATTGTGTTCATTGATGATATCTTGGTGTATTCGAGGACCAAGGAAGAACATGAAGAGCATTAAGGTTAGTACTGCAGATTTTAAGAGAGCAGAAGTTATATGTTAAATTCAAGAAGTGTAAATTCTGGTTGGAGGAAGTAGCATTCTTAGGACATGTGGTGTCAAAGGATAGGATTGTCATAGACCCAACAAAGATAGAAGCTACTGTGGATTGGGAAAGACCAACTTCAGTAAGTGAGATCAGAAGTTTCTTAGGTTTGGCTGGCTACTATAGGAGATTCGTAGAAGGTTTCTCGAAGTTGTCAGTGCCATTGACGAGGTTAACTCGGAAAGGAGCAAAGTTTGTTTGGTCAGAAGAATGTGAAAGGAGTTTTGAGGAATTGAAGCGACGATTGGTGTCCGCACCGGTTCTTGCTTTACCGTCTGGATCGGATGGATTTGTAATATATAGCGATGCCTCGCTTAAAGGGATAGGCTGTGTGTTGATGCAGAATGATAAGGTTATATCTTATGCATCTAGGCACTTGAAAGTATATGAGGAGAATTACCAGACCCATGATTTGGAATTAGCGGCAGTAGTATTTGCCTTGAAAATGTGGACATTATTTGTATGGCGTGAAATGCCATATTTTTACAGATCACAAGAGCCTTAAGTACATTTTCACTCAGAAGGAGTTGAACATGAGACAACGGAGATGGTTGGAGCTTCTCAAGGATTACGACTGTGAAATATTGTACCATCCTGGGAAAGCTAACAAGGAGGCAGATGCCTTAAGTAGAAAGAATCACGGAATGTTGGCGACGTTGATCTCTAAGGGGTTAAGTATGTGGAATGATGTCAGGGAGGTGAACTTAGTGGTGAAGGTAAATGGATATTTGGCTAGATTGACGTTACAGCCTGCACTGTTGGGCAGGATTAAAGAGGCATAAGAGGTAAACGAGGTGAGATAAGCCCTAGTCGGAAAGGACTATCTAGACACTGGAAGACATGCTGAGGGCTACTTCGTTAGATTGGCCCAATGCATGGGACGAACATTTACCGTTAGTGGAATTCGCATACGACAATAGCTTTCATGCCAGTATTGGGATGGCACCATATGAAGCATTGTATGGGAGGAAGTGTAGATCACCCGCATGTTGGGACGAAGTCGGCGAGAGGAGGTTAAGTGGACCGGAACTTGTACAAGTCACGGCAGATAAGGTACAACAGATCCGGAAGTGGCTACAGACTGCACAGAGTAGGCAGAAATCTTACGCAGACAATAGAAGGCGAGAACTGGAATTTCAACCAGGGGATCGAGTATTCCTAAAAATATAACCCACGAAGGGAGTTATGCGTTTCGGGATTAAGGGAAAGTTAAGTCCACGATATGTAGGACCATTCGAAATTCTTGATAAGGTCGGGGAAGTGGCTTATCGATTGGCGTTACCGCCGGTATTAGCTGGAGTACATAATGTGTTCCATGTCTCCATGCTAAGGAAGTATATTCATGATCCGAGTCATGCGATAGAATACAAGCAGTTAAGAGTTCGGGCAGATTTGACGTACGATGAACGACCAATCAAGATCGTCGACAGAAAAGACGAGGTCGTGAGAAAGCGTACGGTTCCCTATGTAAAAGTGCAATGGAGCAATCACTCGGAAAGAGAAGCAACATGGGAACAAGAAAGTGAAACACGCGAATTGTACCCGGACATCTTCTCGGATTAAGAATTGTCAAAGTTTGAGGACAAACTTCTTTTAAGGGGGTAAGAATGTAATAGCCGGATTTTTTTTTAGTTTTATTTATTTTATTTTCGGTTTTACAAATTTAATTAATCAATAATTAGAGTTATAAAGTAATTTAAAGAAGTGGGCCCAAGGAATTTGGATTGGCCCGAAAATAGTATTAGTAAACCCAACCCAATTAATTCTACCCAAGAGTATAAATACAATGGTTAGTGAAAAAATTAGGTTTACTTCTTAATTAACAAAAACAACAAAATACAAAACCCTAGTTCTATCCTATAGCAGCCGCACCAAGGAAGGAGGGAGGAGAAAATTTCAGCCATTGTTTTGGAAGAAGTAATCCGATCATTCTCAAGGTAATGCTAAATCCTACTCTCCAAAATTTGTTTCGTTGAATTTGGATTAGTAAATCATAAGTTATGCATGAATTAAGAATACAAATATTAGGGTTTTGCATGCTAGTGATTAATGATAAATTTTAAAAGGTTAATGAAGTTGATCTAAATACTATGAAAAAAATATAGTAATCTTGATACTAGTTTATTTTTAAGATTGATTTTATAATCTTGAATTGAATTGATTTATATTATGCAATGCTTGGGAATTGAACATATAAATCATTGAGGTTGAATTGGGTTTATCAAAAGAAGAAAAAAATATGGATTCCCCAAGAACATGGTTCGGCCGAATGGCCCTAGGCCATTGGAAATTATTTTGTTGATTTAAATGATCCTTGTTAAGTGTATTGTGAATAATATTGATGTTTGGGAATTTAGAAAAATTTAAAGAATTAGAAAAACTAATCAAAATCAAAGATCTTGATGAAGTATGATTCGGCAATAATGACCTAACTTGGGTGTTGATTCTTGATTGAAGATGTTAAGAATTGGGACGGAAAGTTAATGTTTTCGTTAAGTTTCTAATGGAAAGAAAACGAAATCTTTAAAAGAATCGTTACAAGTTAGAAAAGTAACTTGAGGAAATAGAATAAACACTTGGAAGACCTTGAAGGTTAAAAAGTTAACGAGAAAGGAAAGATTAGAAGTTTCAGTTAGTTTCCTAACGGAAAAGGACTAAACTGAAAAGAATTAAAGTTAAAAGAAATAAAAAGGAAACTTTGAAGATAGAGGGGCCTAAGTGATTAAAAAGAGAAACTTAGGGGACCTTGTGAACAGAACCAAAGTCCAAGGACCTTTCTGTAATAAAAGGAAAGTTGAAGGACTAATCTGCAATTAATCCAAAGTGGAAGGACTAAATTGCAATTGAATTAAAGTTGAAGGACTAATCTGAAATTAATCCAAAGTTAAAGGACTAAATTGTAATTGAACTAAAGTTGAAGGACTAAATTGCAATTAATCCAAAGTTGAAGGACCAATTTGCAATTAACCCAAAGTGGAGGGACCAAATTGTAATTAACCCAAAGTCAGAGGACTTAATTGCAATTATATCAAAGTTAAAGGACTGACTCGTAAATCAAAGTCAGGAACTTAAACGTAAGAAAAGAAGTAACGAAGTAAAGAAGTTAAAACGCATCTCTCAGTTAACTAAGTAGAAATAGTTAACAATGTAGAGAGTACTAAAGTAAATTACTCCGTGCCTTGTAGATTTGCACAGAGAGGAGATTGCGAGGAAAAGCAATTCAGGTAAGGGATTACGTTCCTTACAGTATTTGAACTCCTGTTTATTGGAATTCGGTATTTCTTTCTAAAGTTAGCTATCAGTATGGCATGATAGTATTTGAATTAACTCTGCGTTGTTGAACGTTCCTTGAAAGAATCTATACTTAGTGATGTCCCCATCGATCTACTAAGTATCGAAGTTTGAAACTTGTATCACATACTTGTACCATGGTATGTTCTCATTTTAACTTGTAAGTTAACCACTTACTCGTTAAGGCATCCAATGTCCAGTTAGAAAAGACATTGACGGACAGTCCAGTTAGAAAAGACTCGTCCTTAAACTAGGGATTGCATGAGTGATCACATGCCTTCTCTCAGGAATTGTCTGATTACAAGGATGATTCTAGACCCCGAGCATATGTGTGTGGATACCATATATGTTACGACCCACACTATTGGCTGAAGAAGTTAGGTGTATGAATTGTACCTTTGGCATTGAGGTTATAATGTACATTACCAAGGAATTGACGGAACTTGAATGAATCCCTTTGGATTGTAGTGCCATAATCCTTTGAAAGTAAAATCTTAAAAGAAATACGACTGTATTGTTCTGCAGTCTTGAATCCAAAAGTAACTGAACCTATCCTTGTAAAAGTTATTCATAGTATTCGTTCTGGTCGTCTCTCCTTAGTAACCGGAGAGGCCACGTATGAACTTACTGAGCATTCGTTCGCTCATCCTTCTTTATAAATTTTGTTTTCAGGATTTAAGTAGAAGGACAAGACAAGGAAAGCAGCCGTAGGAAGACGGTGGATTGAAGATTCTTAATCTAGTTGTTTTAAGTACGTTATTTTGATGTAAGTTGAAGTACATTGATGGTTAGGGTTGTTTACCTACCAAGACAAGTTTAAGTTACGCTTCCGCAATTGTTTTGAATTTATGGTTTAAATAAGGGGCCGTTGTGAACCCTAAATTGAAGTATTTATTATTGTTATTTAATGCCATTAAATGCTCAGATATTATAAGAAAATTCGGGGTGTTACAGTACCGATAAAACTAAGACGACACACGCAATCTGAAAACAGTTTGAAATGGGTTTTTAGTGGAATATTCTAACACAAGAATTTGTTTTTCAAGTTGAGTATGCTTCCAAAGGCAAGACCTTCTATTAAATATGCTTCATTGTGTAGAGGGTCGAAAAGGTTACCTATCTCTACTACAAGAAAGTTCTATGGAACGAATTTATGACTAAACACGAAACTCTATCCAAGTCAAAACACACTCAAATACAAAGTCTTTAAGTGTGGAAAGAAGGTACGGGTGGATTGAGTCTTAAGGAGTCTTGAAGTGATTAGTGTATCTCTTAAGCAAGGATATGTGTTGTTCAGATATTGATTTTGTCTTCTTCTTTGCCTTTATATAGTCTTTAAATGCTTTGAGGCTACTCAAAAATAACCTTGGATATTTTCGACTGAGTGGGGTGAGTGGTTTGAGATGAAATTCTCTGTACTACTTTTATGTACCACTAGTGTACAATGACTATGCTTCATTGTTGACATTATAAAAAATTTAATGTTAATAACTTATAACCGTTGGATCACTTGTGATACACAAGTGGTACACAAAAAGTGGTACAAAGGATCACATCTCGAATGATTTGAGCTCCACGCCTATTTTTGTGCCAAAGAGAATCTCTTCTTCCTTAATTTTAGCAACCGAATCATTTCTGCCCAAGTCCATGCTTTATCTTTTTCTACTTGCAAGCTTCTCTCCACTTGTACATTCTTGCTAAGCACTCCAGCATTTGAATGGGCCTTCACCTTCACCCACGTTTTCTTCTCTTCACAAGTTATGCATAATTTCTCGATTAAGCGTGACTCTTCTTATTTACATCTCCCACCTTGTTTTGTAGCTCTCTTTCAACTTTATTCCAACCTAATTTTTGGACACAAACAAACGTCACGCAAATAATATTAGGGTTAATGACAAATTAGGGCCTGAACTGCAGGGGGGTGCGTCTAAAAGGGGCCTGGGTTTTTTTTCCGCTAGATCAGGGCTCAATATCATTTTTTTTTTTTGGCAATTAGGGGATTTTTGACGGAAATCGTTAGAAATTGGGTTAAGTGCCCATGTGCCGAGCACGTGATCAACGAATTCGTTAGTTCAAAGTTTATAGTAACTATTGAGGGGTCAAATGAAAGAGTTTGGAGATAATGGGTGAAATTGAAAATCACTCTCTCCAAATATCCCCACCACCATCCCCATCTTCATCCCCAACCCAGATTCAACATCGATCCCTCCGGCCACACCATCCTCTCCAACCACCACCCCAACGCCTTCTTCCTTGCCACCCACACCTATGCTCCTCCTTACTCCAACCGCCACCGTCCTTCTGCCACCATCACTTATAGGCTTCACCAAACCCAACACCCACCAACCATTTGAAATCAAATCAAAGCCAAAGACCCAGAAGTACTAAGTTTCTTAATTTTGTAACCCAAAAACGCAGCGAAGAGAGTGAAGATCGTAGACCGTGCCGGAGGTCATTTGGAGTTGTCGTAGCCGCTGTCACCGGGAAACCAAAACGCGACTAGATTTGTGATTTTTGTGGGGATATCTGGGTCGCATAAATGGTGGGTCGCGGTGACGGATTCTCGGATGAGGCGAGATTTGTGAACGGCGGGAGAAGGGAAACGGCGATGGGGTTGTGATTTTTGTGGGGATATCTAGGTCGCATAAATGGGAGATAGAGGAGAGGATTATTAGGAATTTGCAGTACAAGGAAGGGGAATTATTTGGGTTTTTGATTTTTCCCCAAATCGTTGGAGAAGAAGAAGTTTTTTTTTTTCCCCCAAATCCTTCTTCTCATGTATTGATTTTGGTAAGAAGGTGGTTGATGATGGTGCTGAGTTTGTCTAATGGTGGTGGCTTGTAACGACCCGAGTCCGCAGACCCGACCCGCCACATAGGTACCATACACTAGCCCACCAAGCATCTCCTCAATTGGGTCAAACACAGCCCATCACAGGCCTCCAAAAGTCCAATGGATGATTTGATGCTTAGTAGGAGTGTATGGGCCTTCTATATAGCACACTCAATTCCCACATATTTCCGATGTGGGATGGGGGATATCACAATCTCCCCCACTCAAACCCTTGCCGTCCCTGGCAAGGTCAATCAATACCCAGATCGTACCCCCGGGCTAGATCGCAAGCCTTAAGGCCGGGGTTCCGCTCTGATACCATTTGTAACGACCCGAGCCCGCAAGCCCGACCCGCTACATAAGCACCACAAACTGGCCCACTGAACACACAAATAACTAGGTCCACTTGGCTTACCATAGGCCCACCAAAAAGTCCATGGATGTTATTGGTACCTATGTGGCGGGTCGGGTCTGCGGACTCGGGTCGTTACAAATGGTATCAGAGCGGAACCCCGGCCTTAAGGCTTGCGAGCTAGCCCGGGGGTACGATCTGGGTATTAATCGACCTTGCCAGGGACGGCAAGGGTTTGAGTGGGGGAGATTGTGATATCCCCCATCCCACATCAGAAATATGTGGGAATTGAGTGTGCTATATAGAAGGCCCATACACTCCTACTAAGCATCAAATCATCCATTGGACTTTTGGAGGCCTGTGATGGGCTGTGTTTGACCCAATTGAGGAGATGCTTGGTGGGCTAGTGTATGGTACCTATGTGGTGGGTCGGGTCTGCGGACTCGGGTCGTTACATGGCTAGACGTAGAATTTGCCGGAGATGTGGCCGGAGTTGTTGTAGAAGAAGGTGGGTTGGGTTTGGCTTTTATGAATTTGTGCATCATGGTATTGTACATTTAATGGTATTGTACATGTAACTAATGTACAATAGTTTTTATTTATGTTTCAAAAAAAAATAAGAAAAACTCAACAAGTCAAAATTATACTAGAGTATGTCTAAAACGGTTAATTAATATATAGGCATGAAAATTATTTTTGCAAAAGATCATAAATTTAAATTTAAAGTACTTACTGTATTACTTAATATATAAAAAGGGTTAATTGATATTTAGAACATAAAAATATTTTTGCAAAAGATCAAATTTAAATTAATTTGTTTGTACAAAAAATTATATTAAATTTGCTTAAAATTTTAATATGTTAAATTATGCATTAAAATAATAAAAAAATACATATTATTTATTTATGATAATTATTTATTATTTTGGCATTTTAAATAATTATATTGATCTTAAAGAAAAAATTAAATATTTTTGGTCAAAAATAATTATTTAATCTTGGAAAGATATTTGGTTTTTCTAACCCTTTGAATTTAAGAATTTGATTTAAACCCCTTGATAGCAAATATCAGTTCAAACTAACTGATCTGTTAATCACGTGCCATGCACATGATCACTTAACTGATTTTCTAACGATTTCCGTCAAAAAGCCCCTAATTGCCAAAAAAAAATAATGATATTGAGTCCTGATCTAGCGAAAAAAAAACCCAGACCCCTTTTAGACGCACCACCCTGCAGTTCAGGCCCTAATTTGTCATTAACCCATAATATTAAGACAAAAACTTTTTTGTGTGAAGAAATATGCAACTATTTTACCAAACCTCGTGTGTTAACACTAACACTCAGACCAGCCTTGAGCAAGTGCAAAGTGAGCAATTGCTCAAGGCCCCCAAATTCAAAAGACCCATTTCCAAAGCTTATGTATTGCACTCTACTTGGCCTCAGCCCACTTTAAAATTAGTCCAATAAGCCACCATAGCCCATTAAGAAAACACAATCCAATTCCTAATTTAAAAAAAAAAAATAGGAAACTTAGGAAATCCATGTGATACTCCAGATTTCAAACAATAATTTAATATGCTGAGATTTTTTTTTTCTAAAAAAAAATAATACTATTTTCTAAAAGTGCAAATCTCCCTCTCAAACTCCCAATATTTTCTTCTCTCTTACCCGCCTGCCTTCTTTTGATTTAAAAATTACGCTCTATGGATTTCAACAACAAGTGAATTAAATTAGTCTGGTAGCTGTTATGTTATTTCAAAGTTTCTTCTCCAATTTGATCTTTTACTCTTACCTGATGTCCACTTTTTTAAGAAAAGCTACTTTGCATTTTAAAATTTGATTTTAATTGTTTATGTGGGTTTAATTTGCATATGGTGCGAAACTTATGGATTTATTTAAGTTTGATAAGATGAAAGGGTTTGATTTGAAGCAAAATTGATTAAAAAATCTGTCTAAATTTTTTATTGCACTTTTTTTTTTTGTTTTTTGGTCTCAGGTTTATGCCAAATTTGAGTTGTTGAGCTCAAGGAAAAATTTATTAAGATATACTCCTATTAACCTATAATTTATTATTTTATTTTAGATAATCTTATTTTTAATAATTATTTTTAGGGCTTACACTGAATTTCGCACAAGGCCCCTCAAATTTTAGGACCAGCTCTGCTAACACTAGTGGTAACACCACTGTGCACGCTCACAAACGGAAATACAGTTGCTGCGGATCAAGTTGAGAAATGAGAAATTGAATTTATTTTTCAACTTTTAACAAAAATTCTCTTTTTAATTCGGAAAGTTAGTCCCTCATTTTTTCGTCGTTACTATAAATAAACTTTGAGCAAAAAAATAGGTTACTTTTAATTAGGGCAAATTGCAATTTGGTAACCTGTGTTTTACACACAGTTGCAATACCCTAGCTATGTTTTGATTTGTGCCAATTCGTTCCTAAGTTTGTCATTTTATTGCAATTAGGTGTTAAAACTAACGAACCTTTACTTTTTTGACAAAATCAAATCCGTGTACCACGCATGTGACTTATTTCAGGGGTACTGTTGGTAGATCAAACCTATTTTGAAATTATAATTGTAATATAAGAGCAAATAAGAATTTAAAACTATTAAGGGATCAATATGTAATATTTTAAAGTACAAGACAAAACAAAATGGATTTTTGATTTGGTGTTCCATTCAGATCAAACCCTAAACCCAGTTGATTCAACCAATCCCTTACCCCATTTTTCTTGAGATTCTTACTCAGATTCTTACTCCAATTCCTTGCGTCAGATCTTATGTCCATCCAATTTGATTCCATCTGAAACTATACCCCTAAGATCTCTCCTCTACAAAACAAAATTTCTATGCCCTGAGAAATATTTTTAAAAGTCGGTTCTTGATTTGGTGTTCCATTGGTTCTGCGATTGAGGTTCAATCGAGAAATGGGATGGGGGAATAAGATGAACTGGGAAGGATTTTCGTAAATGGGTTTGTTGGGTATGCTTATTATAAACCACTCCTATTACCTTAAATTTGATTGATCCCATAACCTAATTTTACTCTCTGTGGACTTTAGGATATATTGTAAGAAGTACTTGTACTTCATTTAGAATAGTCCACTCTTTAGTTTAATAGGCTTAGTAGATTAGGACCCTCAATTTTTCTAAGTCTGGAGATATGTGGTCAAGGCACTATCTACCTGTGAATACCCCTTTCCGATGAAGCGACGCATGGGAAGTATCTTGTGATTATTTTTATTACAAAAGGAATATTCTTAACGACATTAAAATTATGAGAGTCGCCACGCCGTTTTAATTAAAGCCAAAACATTGAAAAAAGCATTTTTAGTGGGTTCGGGGGTCAAATTACAACAAGAGAAGAATATTGAACGTTATCACTCCTATTGCCCGAATCGATCGGTCTTTCTATCATGATGCGGTGTATGTAGTGTGTTAGTGATTTAGACCGGATCCGAAGATTGCCTACGTTCCTCTCAATGTGAGAAGCTCAGGTCAGCGTAGTTCGCAGAGAATTAGAATAGGCAGAAGAATCGGGATCATGCATAACGAGGGGGGAATTACCTAAAGATTAGGGTTTAGAAGTAGTTCCTAGATCATCCTCGGTTGATGAACCCTCGATCATCATCGGCTATGAAATAACACGTAATTATAAAGATCGCAACCTAAATATACATAAATAAGGTTTTAATCTATGAACACGAAGAACATGCGAAGAACATATTACGAACATATGAATGAGCATGCAAAGAATATGAAGAAACTATGAATAAACATGTACGAACATGAATATAAAAGATCTACATTAAAATAATGCAAGAACACGAAGAAAAAGTTAGAAAACTTACCTATGTTGGCAAGAAATACACCTTGGATCTTCTTGAGTGTTTGAATGTTAATTAGAGAGCAAAATAGTGTTTAAGAACTCCAAAACTCGGACTTAGAGCTCTCAAAATCGGACCCTTAAACCAATAGCATGGGATTGGTTTATATAGTAAACTGAGGGGAGGATCTGACGGTCAGGATCATCCAGCGCAAGTTGGCCGCCTGGCCATGGTTGAAGCCGGTGACAAGAGTGGCCGCGTGGCCAAGATCAACGCGGAGCAAGGTTGGCCGCGTGGCCAAGGATGCGGCTGACTTGATTCTTAAGCTAGGGTTTTCTGCATGGTTTTAAGGAAACCATTTACTACCTAATTTGATAGATTTTGTCATAAATGAGATATTTTGGGAATCCGGGACAAGTCTTGCAAGGTTTCTAATTCCTATAAAGTCCTTGTATTTTTGGGAAAGTCCTAATAAACTCATTTTCAGGTCGGGTACTAACAGTAGCCCCTCGGCGACGCTTCTTGCAAGGCAATGTGGGGTCGACGATAAAAGAAGGAACCGTTCTGAAACATGAGTTTCAAAACAGATGAAAGGTAAGGGAACGGCTGAACCTTGACAGGCGACCTACGTATCCGCGTAGTTCAAATCTGATGGAAATTGGGAATGACTGTCCTCTGATGGGGAACAAGGTCTTCTGCTGGGGAAAATGCACCTGCTGGGGATGAGAGATGACCGCGTCGGTCGAGTGGCTGGACCTTTTCAGGTTTCCTACGTATCCTCCGAGGAATCAAGCCGGTCGTAGTTCGAAGATATTGGGGAAAGACGAGACATCGAACTTCTGCTGCGGATAATAAAACCTACGGATACTATCTTGTATGAAGAACGAACATTCGTAAGCAATGAAGTTATTTTGGAAAATTAAAGACTACGTTGTCTAAATAACCCCAAGATGGAATGGTAAACGAAATCAGGATCGCCAGGGTTCCTGCCGATTGCGCTAAAGTAATAGATGTCGGATCTCTCGCGAACAGAAAACGCCGAGGCTTCTGCCAACCGCGATCATCTAGGATGCGTATGTCATAGAGGCGCCGAAGTCTCTACGATCATGCAAATCCTAATAAATGCTGGATCTCTCGCAAACAGAAACGCCGAGGCTTCTGCCAACACGATTGATCAAGGACACACGTATGTCATAGAGGCGCCGAAGTCTCTACAACCATACGAATCCTAATAGATGCTGGATCTCTCGCCAACAGAAACGCCGAGGCTTCTGCCAATCACGATTGATCAAGGATACGTATGTCATAGAGGCCGCCGAAGTCTCTGTAATCATACGAATCCTAAGCAAATATTCTGCGAAGAATGGAGATTTTAAGGGCTTTCCGTACCCAAAGGTAACGAATATTAGTCAAAATTGTGCTAAGAGCATTTAAGATGAATTAAAGGGAAAAGATCAGGGACAAAAGTGGAATTTTATCTGAAGGGCCAAGGTTGGCCGCGTGGCCAAACACACTAAATTGCAATAGTGGCCGCGTGGCCAAGACCGCTGAGTGGTCAGATCTCCTTCACGCGGATCGCTGATCTGACGGCTGGGGTTGTAAGGGCAAAAGTGGCCGCGTGGCCAAGGATGCCGACGGGCTGACTCCTTGGTCACATCACCAGACACCTTCCCTCTCCTTCTTATTTTCTTCTTCTTCTTCCCCTTCCTCCATTGTTAACGAGTTATAGAGAGAAAATTGGGTTTTTAGAGAGAGAAAGTTTGGATCTTGATATCTTGGAGACTTCATTTCACATATCTCTTAAAGCTATGGCGGATTGGATCAATGAGGCGTTATTTAGGGATTTCCCGGGCCAAGGTGGGTATATGCTTCCGCAACAAGAGCAACAAAGAGAGGGGCACGGTAATGCTCAGGGCGGAGGAAATGTAGGAGCTGACCCAGGAGCGGGCTTTGAAGCGGCGCCCTTGATTCCACGGGGTGGTTTGAGACCACGAGCCGCGACTCGGAATTATCGCGATAATCTGCTGCGGTCTACGTTCGACCAAGATTACGATTTTTACATCGACTCTGAGCGTCATTGGTCGATGGGGCTTCCGGAGATGCGAGAGGTAAATTTCGAATTTTCATTCCTCTCCTTCTCGCACATTTGTATGTTTTATGCACATAATATGAAATGCTAGAATAATGGAATGCTAGAATTTAAATTGCTAGAATTGTAAATTGCTAGAATGGTAACATACCTGTGCTGTGTTTACCTGCAGAGGATCAAGGCTCGTGGGTCCCAGTGGACTGGGGGCAAACTGTGGGCGTCCCTGCCGGAGGGACCGGGCGGTTTGCGTGCTCGGATCGGCTATGGGCTTTGGCCCATTCTTTGACAGTGTCCGTATGGTCGGGGCTACCCTGAAGGTGGCAGCGGTGATAGAGGTGTGCCGGGAGTTCTGGTAGGATACCACCCATACCTTCCACTTTAGTTGGGGAGAGATTACCATCACGCTGACGAATTTCGCGGCCATCACAGGGTTGAGGTTTACTGGTACCCTTTGCCTTTTGATGAGAGCTTGGCGGAGCGACAGGACTATAGACAGGCTCTGCTGGGAGTCGACACCGACCTGGGAGGAGGTGGTGTCAAGGGTTATGGAGTGGAGGCCGGGAAGGTGAATCGCTTGGTGGAGGTGGCTATTGAGGCCTTTGGTAGGGGGGAGTATGATTTGGATTGTTGGTCCGGTTGTTTTTATGGTACAGCTTCTCAGAGATTTTGTTTCCCAGTGGGGCTACTGTCTGCCGTACTCACTGCTAGGGGCTCTTGTGGACTTGGACTTGGTCGGGAGGGATTTCTTGGGGTGGAGCTGGTTTGGCTGAGATTTACCGGGGCTTTGGACCATTGCTCGAGGGCTAGCTCGTCGGCCTTTGACGGGTTCCAGTTCGCCTTTGAGGTACGCTCTTGACTACCCTTCTTTTCATTTGTTGAGATCTCTGTTCTATCTTCTGGTCTGAAATGTCTCTCTCATTATATGCACAGGCTTGGGTGTACGAGGTATTCGGTGTCGCCCCTTTTCAGTTGGTGATGAGTTCTAACAAGGT
>JAOWBW010000859.1:60807-194684 GCA_026119855.1 Campanula takesimana
TTACCTAAGCGTTTTCTTCAAGAATCCTATGGATGGCCTTCACTAAAGGCCTTGATCCTCCAAATTTCATGGGTATCAGAGAGGGGCTGATTAGAAGAACTTTTTTTGTCAGATTTTGAGTGGTTGTTTGGTGAATATAGAGTCTACCCTTTTTCTGGTTCAAGAACCTTATATTTCTAGAGATTTTAACCTAGGGTTTTGGCAAGAAGGTAAGTTGAAGTGGGAATCAATGAGTTGATCTCCACAGAGGTATTTTTGGACTCTAGGATCGGCCATTAGGTTTTCACGGATTGCATGAGTGTTTGCCAAGAAAAGGGGTTAAGATCAACAAGCGAACTGACCAAAAACCCGACTGTCGAGGGGGATAACTCGTACGAGACATCAATGTCTCGTACGAGGCATCTAAGTACTGAATCACTTATTTGCCCTCTGTAATAGTTTTAATGTTCAGTTTGGCCCCTAACTAACGGAATCAGTCAGAAACTTACGAAACATGTCCAACTTAACGAGTTTTGACCCACATCAAAGGCGAGACACAGAAGTAGTGTGATTATAAATGAATGTCCAAAATGGGGTGTCTACACAAATTTAAGCACAATGACACGATAGTCACCGTACTTGGAGAACTAGTCGCTGCTAGTCCGATCCTAGAAATTCAACATGAGGCAGCCGACCATCTCTTCAACGGGTTCGAAATCTAAAAAGAAAGTAGTGTGGAGATGGTAGAGGTGCACAATGAAAATGAATATTCCCAGGCGATTCCATTCTCCGGAACGCGTCCAGTACTTAACATGATGCTAAAGGAAGGGTACTTCCCCGGTCTTGGACTTGCAAGCATTTACAAGGTATAAAGAACCACCACCTGTCATTCTATACCCCCCAGAATATGGTCTAGGGTATGTGTCACTATTAAAAGGCATCCCCGAAGAAGAAAGGGATTGGACTTCGTACATTGTACCACTAGCACCGCCCTATCGAAAGACTCTAAACGGGTACTTTGTGCGCGAGGGGGAAAACTTGCCATACTTCATGTTCCCTGAACCATGGATTGACCATAGGGGGAAGCGCCAACCGGGCTTTGAAATCTTTAGTGACTGTGATCCGTACTCACTCGAAACAGAACCGATGCGATTCTCGTGGCTACCTCGAGAATTAGGGGGTACCAAGGCCGAAGCATTCAGTGAGTGGGACTTTGTGTTGGGAGAATACCTACTGCACCAATTTCTCAACCTTTGCAAGCTAGAGGAGACTCAGATTAATGCAATAGACAAGGGGGACGCTCGGAACCAAGACTACACTAAGCTCATCAAGAAGAGTGACGAGCCTATTCAGAATTGGTACACAACTGGGGGACCCATAGCAAGTGAAGACTTCCTAACCAAGGGATTAGGATGTACTCCCCATCCCCATAGGGCAAGAAAATTTGTAACTCTTACCTTAGAGTCAGATACCGCTACCGATGAGCTCACCAAGAGGAATTGGATGCCATCGCGGAACGTGTATTCCCCTACTTTCTTAATGAAAAAATAGATCTTTCTGAGTATCCCGAGATTGCTAGCGTCCTAAATGATGAATTAACTAATAACTCTAACGAATTAGATAATAATGAGTCATAGGATGAGATAGATCAGGAAAACGAACAAATCTTAAAAGAAATTAATAAGTAAGTAGGTCTTCGTGGAGAAAATGGTCCTATTGATGCCGAAGAAATGCAAACAGTTAATCTCGGGACGGACGATGATCCGAAAGAGACCAAGATTGGCAGTTTCTTCAAAGGGGAAGACCGACAAGCCCTCATAGCGCTTCTCCAAGAATTTTTGGATGTGTTCACTTGGTCCTACAAAGATATGCCGGGGCTAGCCTATTCGATTATTGAGCACAAGATACCACTGCTTCCTGATTCGAGGCCAGTCAAGCAGAAACTCCGCAGAATTAAGCCAGAGTGGTCAGTACAAGTCAAACAAGAGATAGAGAAACTCCTGAGTGTTGGGTTCATCAAAGTAATAGAGTGTCCAACCTGGTTGGCTAATACTTTACAAGTTTCCAAAGCAAATGGAAAAGTCCGAGTCTGTGTTGATTTCCGTGATCTCAACAGAGCATCTCCGAAAGATGATTTTCCTCATCCAAACATAGACATGCTCGTCGACAATACCGCGAAGTACGAAGTTCGTTCATTCGTAGATGGATTCGCCGGATACAATCAGATCCTCATGGTCGAGGAGGACCAACACAAACAGCGTTTACCACACCTTGGGGGACGTTCTGTTATACGGTCATGCCATTCGGACTTAAGAATGCCCGAGCCACTTATCAGAGAGCCGTAACTGAATTGTTCCATGACATGATACATAAAGAAATGGAGGTGTACGTTGACGATATGATCATACACTCCAAAGGCTCCGATAGGCAACACTTTGTCGATCTCAGAAAGTTCTTTGAGATTTTGAGACACCACAAGATGAGACTTAATCCAGCCAAGTGCACATTTGGGGTAGTGAAAGGAAAGGTCCTTGGGTACATGATCACTGAGCGTGGTATAGAAGCAGATCCCGCTAAGATCAAAGCCATCATTGACATGCCTCCACCTAAGACGCAAAAAGAAGTCAAGGGATTTATGGGTCGCCTTCAGTACATTAGTCGTTTCGTTAATCAACTCACGACGATTTGCGAGCCCATTTTTAAGCTCCTTAAGAAGAATGCATCCCTAGAATGGACAGAAGAATGCCAAGAAGCTTTTGATAAGGTCAAGGAGTACGTAGTGAATCCGCCCGTATTGGTTCCACCGCATGGGGAGAAACCATTGACCTTGTACCTCACAGTCAATGACACTGCATTAGGGGCTATGCTAGCACAAGAGCAACCCGATTCGAAGAAATAGAAGGCCATGTACTTTGTCAGCCGTCGCTTCTAAGGGGCTGAACTGAATTACTCTGCATTAGAGAAGTCGTGTGCTGCACTAGTATGGGTAGCTGAGAGACTAAAGCCGTACATGGAGGCGTTTCCTGTACAACTAATCGCTAGAATGGACCCAATGAAATACATCTTCGAGAAGTCGCATGTCTCCTCTAGGATAGCCAAATGGTACTTCATGCTCGCGGGGTACTATATCACTTACATCACACAGAAATCCATGAGAGGGAGGGTCTTCGCGGATCACTTAGCCGAATTTCCATGTGATGAAGAGAAGGGGGAAGACCCGCGATTCCCTGATGAGGACATCATGTCAATAGCAGAAAATAAGTCGCAATTATTTTTCGATGGCGCCGCCAATAAACGGGGATATGGCATTGGCATGTTACTAGTAGATCCCTCAGATTTCTACACTCTACTTGCAATCCGCCTTGACTTTGAGGCCACTAACAATATTTCCGAGTACGAAGCTTGCATAGCGGGGCTTGAATCAGCCTTAGAAAGAAATGTGGCCGAACTAGAGGTGTACGGAAATTCACAACTTATAATCTATCAGTCACTCAAGAAGTGGAAGGTACAAGATCCTACACTCCAGAAATATAACGACCATCTCCAAGACTTGGTCAAACAGTTCAGAGAGGTCACGTTCTACTATCTTCCTAGAGATAAGAACCGCTTAGCAGACTCGCTAGCCATGCTAGCATCGCTTGTTGAAATTCCCGAATGGACTGAGGTTAAAACCTTCAGAGTCGCGAGGCGAATGACTCCTGCTTATTACTCAACCATAGACTGCAAAGAAGAGTGTAACTCTGTGAATACCTTGGACAACAAACCTTGGTATTATGACGTATGGCGTTTCCTCCTAGACGGAACATTCCAATCAGACGCGTCACCTAAAGCGAAGATAGCCCTCAAACAGCTTGCAGCCCAATTTTTTATCATAGGTGATCGCCTCTATAAGAAGCACCACGAGCGGTATCTACTCTGTGCCGATGAGCATGAAGCCGTAGAAATCATGGACCAAATCCATCAAGGAGTCTATGGAACCCACATGAGTGGCAGTATGCTAGCAAATAAAATCATCTGACTAGGATACTATTGGGCTACAATGGAAGCGGACTGCACCAACATGGTTAAAAAATGCCACAAGTGCCAGATACATGCCAACTTACAACACGCACCACCGTCCGTGTTATACCCCATGACATCCCCTTGGCCATTTTGTACATGGGGAATAGACGTCATTGGTAAAGTTTCACCGACAGGTCATAATGGGCATTCATTCGTGTTAGTCGCCGTTGATTACTTCACCAAATGGATCGAGGCTTAATCCTACAAAGTCTTGAATGCCAGAAAGGTGGCTGAGTTCATTAAGACCAACATCATATGCCGATATGGGGTACCTCATGAGATGATATCTGACAACGGCACGCACTTCGAGAAAGAATGTGACCAACTATTTGCAGAGTACAAAATAGAGAGACATCAGTCATCACCGTACCGACCACAAACCAATGGAGCAGTCGAAGCTGCTAACAAGACCATTGAGACCATCATTAGGAAAATGGCTAAGACTGGCAGATATTGGCCCGACAAGCTACACTTTGCACTCTGGGGCTACCGAACATCAATCCGTACCGCTACCGGTGAAACTCCATACGCCCTAGCCTATGGGATGGAAGCAGTGCTACCAATTGAATTAGAAGTACCATCACTAAGGGTTCTCCTAGAAAACCAAGTGAGTGAAGTCGCATGGTTAGACAGCCGTTATGAACAACTAGCCCTGCTAGATGAACGACGACTTCGAGCTACCAAGCATATCCAAGCATATCAACGGAGAATGGGCCGAGCATTCAATAAGAAAGTCAAGTCCAGAAACATCAAAGAAGGGGACCTTGTCCTACGTGAACATCGTCCTGGACCGTTCAATCCTATGGGCAAATGGGGACCAAGATGGAAAGGCCCCTACATAGTCAAGAAGATATTCTCCGGAGGAGCGGTACAACTCGCATACCTAGATGGAGATCAACTGCCGAAGCCCGTCAACATGGACAAGCTGAAGAAGTACTACTCATAAGTCCGTCCCCTATTCCAAAAAAAAAATGCTCGCTAGGTTGAAAACCCGCAAGGGCGGCCTAGGCGAAAATTAGAGCCAGAACTAGAAAAGAAGCCCGCTAGATTGAAAACCTGAAGGGGCGGTCTAGGCAAAAATCAGGGTGTGCATTTAAAATAATATATATATATATATATATATATATATAATATATATATATATAATAGGGGACAGTCTCGTGCGAGACACCTATGTCTCATGCGAGACATGTCAGTCAGCAAATATATTTTTCTCTTTCTTAAACAAGAACTACAATGACCTGAGCTCCTTATTTAATTAATGTAAAAGGAGAACGTAGGCAGCCTTTTGATCCGGTCTAAATAATAAATAAAATCAAAGTCTTGTCTTCTTGTTAATTGAATGTATTTCAAGAAAACAATAAGAAAATTTCTAACATGAATACCAACTTGCAAAAGAAAATAAATAAAATACTAAAAGTCTAAACATTGGTCTATCTATTGGCAATCTCTCGATACTCCTAAGGATCTATTTCTTCCTTAACTTAGTAGGGGTTGACCACGATCCACCTTGTCATCCCTCTTCCTCTTGAACCAAGGTATCTCGAAACCGGGAGGAACGTCAAGACGACTGAACACCGAGGGAGTCAGTCTCGCGAACACATGAGGCCTATCTAGAGCTTGGAGTTTACCGGGAAGTCCGTTTGCTCTCTTCTCGTAAAAGTCACTCTCCAGAAAGTCTTGAGTGGCATCTGCTCTGACATTAGAAGGATCCTCCTTAGCTTCCATCTTCCTCAAATTCAAACTAGGCTCAAATTGGTCCCCCAACAGAAAGCGACGGATCTCATCAATACCCTTGACATTGGGACGGAGTTTCGAGAGAAACCAATCTAAGTATTTGTCCGACAAATAGATGCTTCCTCCATCATGATGAAGATTGGTCCAATGATCCATAGTGGTGCCTTGCCCCCAAGCGAGAGCCAAGCTCGTAGAGAACTCCGAGTCCATGAAAGAAACATCTCGAGGTCGTCCCCCTGACAAGAAAGTGTCCTGCTGTTGAACGAATTGTCACATTACCCTCCGAGCAAAGTAGAAAGAAGAATCCTTTAAGCCCGGAAGAACGACCCTGTCGTACCCGAGGGTATTTGCTACAAACCTCCTCACCCTCCAAAAGGATGGGCACCAAGCGATATCATTGGTCTCCGCTTTAGCAAAAACATGAGCCCACTCCTCAATGCTGAGACCCTTCACTAACAGTCTCCGCCTATGGAATGTATAAGGAGAATACTCGACCGGAGAATCCAACAGTTTAAAATGTTCTCTGAGCCAAATAGTCAACAACAATTGACTTCCCCGATTCATAGAGCCGGTTCGGTGTAACTCATCAAGACCATGAAGGGTCTCCCCCAAGATAAGAGGGATTATGTTGAAGGCCCATCCTCTAGCTTGCAGAACGATGTCCACAAGCTTTGTGTTCGCCATGCCACACTTGCTCGTGAAAAGCACGCTCCGAAATAAGCACAATGCCAAGAGGCATCACTAGGAATCCACACCGTGACCGCGAGTCACCCGACCTTTAAATCTCCTAGGCAAAGCGTGGGGATCAATATAGCGGTTATGAACATAACTCTGAGCCTCAGGAAGGCCAATGCTCAATAAGTCCCTAAGAGACTCCGCTGGTACCTTATCACAATTAGGAACCGCAATCACCCAGTCAAAGGCATATCCAAGATAGCCGCCATCTCCTCCACATTAGGGACCATCTCATTAAGTGAAAAGTTGAAGAGGTGAGTTGATGGATCCCAGAAGCGTGCAACTCCCTTAAAGAGGTCCCACTCCGGCTTTAGGTTCTTCAAGGTGAAAAGAATCTTGAAACCGAACATCTCCACGAATCTCTCTTGGCGAGGTTTATTAAACGAGCGAAAAAACGTTTCTAAATCATTCTTGTAGCGTTCCACTGACTCTAAGTCCAAGGAGAACTCGTCAATGATTATTGATGAAGGGACAGACTTGCTTGGGGCCATTGAGAGCAAAAGGTTGAGAATTCTACTCCAAAAGAAAGGATCCCAGAACTGATTCAAGGCTGCATGGTATTCTAGGATGGACTAGAGGTGTTTATATACAAGTTTGGACACCAAATCCTCGAGGAAAAAGGGGAAACAGCCACAGATTGAAAGAATGGCTCGTACGAGACATCGATGTCTCATACGAGGCATCTCCCAAGTCAGAACAACAGAGACTCTGCTCAGATTTCAGGTTGCTCGACAAGTCAAAACATGTCTCAATCACCCCTGAGATCCATCCAAGACAGTTCATTCACCACATACAAATGACCCAACGCGAATCCATCTCATAAAATTATCCCTCGGTTGACAAACCAAAGAAAAGAAAGATTGTCTTCGCCTACGCCGAGGCAATAAATACATCGTCAACAAAAAGGGAGAATGGGGGAATCCTATCTGGGACGTGTCACCACTGCCGCACTATCATCCATCAGTCTGAGGCCTCTTCCCGCAAGAAGCTAGCTCCACCGTCTGCTGAGCCAACCGTCCGAGCAGCCCCGCTGTCCCTCTCTTCATCCTCTTGGCATAGGCCATGAACTGGGCCAGCCATCCCGTGACCTCTCTGTACTTAGCAATGGGTACCTGTTGAGAAGAAACAAATGGATATATCAGAATCCTCAGATAAATGATAAACAGAGAGATAAAATGGTAGAATGACAAGAAATTATGGAAGAAGGGTCATAAATCATACCATGGTCGCGTCGACAGGAGGTACAAGTTCCTCAGGCATGTCGTATTGAGCGGGAAGATTCTCGGTACTCTTTACTCCATCAGCCACGCTGTAGGTAAAAGAAGCTGGTCCAAGCTGTGGGCAAAAAGGGACGTGGACAACTCCCTGGGCCTGAGCCTGATCACCCTCTATAATCAGTCGGGGCATAAGACGAGCAAGGAAATCCTGATAATCAGCCTCTAGATGCATATTCTCAAAAGCATCCTTAACAATGATGAGGTCATCCATCTCCTCCTCCGCGATGGCATAAGAATTAAGCATATGGGCCGGCGGGTCCAAAGGGACGATGACGTCGAGTCTGTCACCACCCTGCTGGTGAGAGACTATCTCTCCTAAATAGAAGCATCCCCCCGCCAAGGCTGATCATCAACAGCCTCATACCGGCAAACCCATAAACATGCTCAATACCCAAACTCCGCCATGGGAAGAAGGCAACAGCGGACTCTGGGACGGCCTCCCATCTGTCAAAGTACAGCCTCATGTGCTCTACCATCATATCAGCCCTCTCGGCCTGCTCATCACGGGTATCCCTATTATCCCGGCGCCACCTTATAGTATCGGGGAACATAACAGTATTATCTCAAAGATTTAAAGAGAAGAGACCAAACATGGCGTATCCCCAAGCCTGCAAAATAGGAGAAACATAAAAGAGGTCAATACACAATAGCTCAAATGAGGAATGCTATCAAGATAAACTGGGGTTAAAATAAAGGAGGAATACAGAAGAAGATGAGTATTGTACGTCCCGAGAAGGGAATAGGAAAAGTGATTTGAAAATCACTTCCAACACCTGAAATGCCTCTGTTCTGCGCAAAAACAGAAAAGTCTCGTACGAGACATCATTCCCTCGTACGAGAGATCTCCAGAAAAGTCTCAGAAAACCATGTTTTCTTGAGAAATTCTAGAAAAGTCTTGCTTTTAACAGAAATGTTAGAAAAAGCCCTGGGATGATTAGGTTCCCTATTCGACAAGGTATATTCTCCATAATACCTATTGGGTATTGTATGGAGCGATCCGCTAATTGGAGAGAAATGGTGGTGGGTTTGAGTTCCCCCACACCTAATCTCTCACTTACGGAGAAAGGCATTATACTAACGCTAGCCCCTAGATCAAGCATTCCATTGTCCATGTTACACCTACCTATGCTACAAGGTATTGAAAAAGAGCCGGGGTCTTTAATTTTTGGAGGAAGTTTCTTTTGTAAAATAGCACTTACTTCCTCTGCTAATGTGAAGCTTTCAAATTCTTCTAAAGACCTCTTTTTAAAAAATCATTTCCTTTAAGGGTTTTGCATAAGCAGGCATTTGTTTCACATCATCAGAATATGGAACCTTAACATTTAATGATTTCAAAGTTTTCAAAAACCCAGCATGTTGATCATTAACCCCTTTCTTGATTAATCTTTGAGGATAGGGTATAGGGGGATCAAAATATCTATTAAAACCAGGGTATTTAATCTCGTTTTTAATCTCTTCATTAGTCTTGACCATCAATGGGGTTGGACTATGGTTCTCTACATCTTTTGTTCAATAAGATTATTACGTTAGCGTGCTCATTAGGCCTTGGGGTTGACCGGGAAGACTCCCTTGTGGTCTATTCGAGATGTTGGCCTCTTGAGCTTGTTGGTTTTCATGCATCTTTATTATGCGCGGCTAAGTTATCAAACTTAGCATTTAATTGCTTGTAACATTCCCTAAATTCGTTATTGATCTTTTCTTGATTATTTTTACTTTCGACCATGAAATCCATAAGAAGATCTAACTTAGATTTAGGGGGAGGGAAAGCATTATTGTTATTGAAATTCTTTTGTGTAAATCCCAGTGGTTGTGTAGAAGGTTGGGGGTTTAAAACATTATTGCTTCTATAGGAAAAGTTGGGGTGATTTTTCCACTCGGGATTGTATGTGTTTGAATACATACCACCTCTTTGTTCATTAGAGGCAACAAAATTGGCTTGCTCACTAGAAGTAGTGTCAAGCAATTCACAACTTTCAGAGTTATGTGAGTTTGACCCACATAACTCACAAAAAATATTAACATTGGCCATGGGATTCACATTCAGATTTTCAAGTCTCTTTGAAATCAAGTCAACTTTAGAAGAAAGGAGAGTAACATTAGAAGAGAGGAGAGTAACATTATCTACGTTGTACTTACCTGGAGTTCCTTATTGTTGCTCCCTTTCATTTGACCATTGGTAGTGGTTTAAGGCGATGTTCTCGATCAAATCATATGCTTCATCTACCGCTTTATTCATAATTGCCCCTCCTGCAGCGGCATCTATGGTCTCCCTTGTCTTGAATGTGAGACCGTTGTAAAATGTATGAACTATCAACCACATTTCAAGACCGTGGTGTGGGCACATCCTCAGGAGTTCCTTGTACCACTCCTATGCATCGTAGAGCGACTCGGTTCCGTTTTGACTGAAATTTGTAATTTTGGTACGGATTTGAGCGGCCTTGCTAGGTGGGAAGAAGCGCCCAAGGAAAGCTTCTTGTACTTGATCCCATGTTGTCAAAGAATTTTGGGGGAGCGAGTTTAGCCACTGCTTTGCCTTATCCCTTAAAGACAATGGGAAAAGGCGCATCCTTATTGCTTCTGGTGTGACACCGAGGATTCGGGTGGTGTCACAATACTCCAAAATTGATTGGATGTGAAGGTGGGGATCTTCAAGTGCCAGGCCTCCAAATTGGTTGTTCATAACCATATGTAGGAGTTGAGGTTTGATCTCAAAATGGGTTGCATCGGCATTTGGTACTACTATGGGTGTCCTAGTGACGCAGGAGCTACTTGACAGTCTCATAAATTTTAGTCAACTTTAACAGGGTGTATCTATCAATTTACTCGGCCAAAAATTACAAATAAAATATCATTGGCAAGATCATTGAATGTAGTTTCTACATCACTTTTCGGATCATCATTTGGAGCTTTCTAGAGAGAGTTATGTCTGTTTGACTAGAAGGTAGTCTGAAAGTCATATACATCCGAATTTTGATCAACATTTTGTGTTTCATGAATCTTTGGATATATTCCATCTTATCTATGTGTAATTAAGTATTAGATTTATCCTTTAAGTATTTTGATATTCCTAAGCTTGGAGGGATGTCCCAAGTATTCTATAAATACCCTAGAAATAGTCATTGTAAAGGGAGTGAAATTTGAGTTTATAAAATAATATAAGATTGTGCTTTGTGCCATCTTTTCTTGTTCTTTATCTATTTGGTGGATTCCGTTTAGTGGTGAACAAACACAACCCAGTATCTCTTTGATGGATTCCTTAGAGTGGTGAGTTGTTTATGCCCTGTATCTTCAAGGTGGATTCCTTGAAGTGGTGAGCATATATATCCTTGCTATCTCTTTTCTTTAATTTTTCTTTCCGCTACGTTTGCCCCGTATCAAGTGGTATCAGAGCTCGGTTATAAACAACCTTCTTAGCGTTGTTTAGTCCGTGGGTATCTCCATCTTTTCTTATCGAAAAAAATATATAAAAAATAATTCTTTTTCTGACTCATAATGAATGCTCTTTTTTCGCCATTAACCGATTTTGTTTCCCCTCAACCCCTTGTTGATTGGTCTCAACCTCCAACCTATGATGAGTATCCAAGAAAACAAGTGGGATTTTCATGTGAAAATTTTGAATATAGTTCGTCACCACGGTATGATAAATGCTTAGATGATTGTCATATTTGTTGGTCAAATTTCAATTTCATTTTAGGAAAAATCAATCTTAAATATCTATACAACAATCCCATCGTGTCAATCCAAGGGTATTTTTGATTATTTTCAGAGTGTTCATAGTCATAAAGATCCTTTTGACATCAACCCGTCAAGCATGTCCGTTGTCTCTTTCTTCATAAAAACAATTATCAATAATAACTTTCTCAAAACTTGTTGGACCGATTGGATGAATGTTCTCACGAGTGCAGTACAATTCAAAGTTCTTCAAGTTCTTATTGCGAGAATTTCTACTACTATTTTCAATGCTTTACTCAAAATTCGTGGATGAATTTCTTCAAGAAGGGGAGTTTGACGCATGAGCTACTTGACAGTCTCATAAATTTCAGTCAACTTTAACAGGGTGTATCTATCAATTTACTTGGAAAAAAATTACAAATAAAATATCATTGGAAATATCATTGAGTGTAGTTTCTACAGAAATTTTCGGATCATTATTTGGAGCTATCTAGAGAGAGTTATGTCTGTTTGACTAGAAGGTAGTCTGAAAGTCATATACATCCGAATTTTGATCAACATTTTGTGTTTCATGAATCTTTGGATATATTATCCATCTTATCTATGTGTAATTAAGTATTAGATTTATCCTTTAAGTATTTTGATATTCCTAAGCTTGGAGGGATGTCCCAAGTATTCTATAAATACCCTAGAAATAGTCATTGTAAAGGGAGTGGAATTTGAGTTTATAAAATAATATAAGATTGTGCTTTGTGCCATCTTTTCTTGTTCTTTATCTATTCGGTGGATTCCGTTTAGTGGTGAACAAACACAATCCTGTATCTCTTTGGTAGATTCCTTAGAGTGGTGAGTTGTTTATGCCCTGTATCTTCAAGGTGGATTCCTTAAAGTGGTGAGCATATATATCCTTGCTATCTCTTTTCTTTAATTTTTCTTTCCGCTACGTTTGCCCCGTATCACCTAGTACCCGGGGTACTCGGATTAACGAAGTCCCTTAAGTTTCTAGGTGGTGGTGTAGCGGGATCTCCTTCTCCATTCTGTGCCATTTCTTCTTCTAGCACTTCTCTTAGTCTTCTTAACCTTTCCTGAAAGGTTCTTTCTGGTTCCGGATCAAACTCTTCAAGAAAGATCCGGGCTCTTTTCATAAACTCCGAGAGTACCTAATGAAATTTTCAAAGACACAAATTCTTCGAAGGGATGTTAAATAAACAAAAATAAATAGAAAATACAAAGCAAAAATAAAGAAAATAAACAGTTTGTCCCCGGCAACGGCGCCAAACACTTGGTTGGGCCGAAATACACGGCTTAGTTTATAAACTGCAAGTGCACGGTGTAGATATAGTATAGATAAAGGCAAATGCGGGTCGATCCCACGAGGACATGGTTACTTTCTAAAACGTTTGCTTTGATAGAAAAATATAGTAAAAGGAATTTGATTTGGGGGGTATAAATTGGTTTGTCAGTGTCTAGAATGATTGCAAATACTATAATTTTGAATGAAAACTCTTATGAAGAAAGACTTCCTGGGATTGGGACTCAAACAATCAAATGTTCATCAATTTGTCATGCTCTTTAAATTAAATTTCTATTTTAAAACAAGGATGGTATGTGCCTACACTTGTGAATACCCCTTTCCGATGAAGCGACGCATGGGAAGTATCTTGTGATTATTTTTATTTACAAAGGGAATATTCTTAACGACATTAAAATTATGAGAGTCTCCACGCCGTTTTAATTAAAGCCAAAACATTTAAAAAAGCATTTTTAGTGGGTTCAGGGGTCAAATGACAACAAGAGAAGAATATTGGACGTTATCACTCCTATTGCCCGAATTGATCGGTCTTTCTATCATGATGAATGTGTTAGTAGTGTGTTAGTGATTTAGACCGGATTCGAAGATTGCCTACGTTCCTCTCAATGTGAGAAGCTCAGGTCAGCGTAGTTCGCAGAGAATTAGAATAGGCAGAAGAATCGGGATCATGCATAATGAGGGGGAATTACCTAAAGATTTAGGGTTTAGAGGTAGTTCCTAGATCATCCTCGGGTTGATGAACCCTCGATCATCATCGGCTATGAAATAACATGTAATTATGAAGATCACAACCCTAAATATAGCATAAATAAGATTTTAATCTATGAACACGAAGAACATGCGAAGAACATATTATGAACATATGAATGAACATGCAAAGCATATGAAGAAACTATGAATAAACATGCAAGAACACGAATATAAAAGATCTACATTAAAAATGATGCAAGAACATGAAGAAAAAAGTTAGAAAACTTACCTATGTTGGCAAGAAATAAACCTTGATCTCCTTGAGTGTTTGAATGCTTAATTAGGGAGAAAAATAGTGTTTAAGAACTCCAAAATTCGGACTTAGAGCTCTCAAAATCGGACCCTAAACCAATAGCATGGAATTGGTTTATATAGTAAACTGAGGGGAAGATCTAACGGCTGAGATCCTATGGGACAAAGGTGGCCGCCTGGCCATGACTGAAGACGGCGACAAGAGTGGCCGCGTGGCCAAGGTCGACGCGCAGCAAGGTTGGCCGCGTGGCCAAGGATGCAGGCTGACTTGATTCTTAAGCTAGGGTTTCTGTATGGTTTTAAGGAAACCATTTATTACCTATTTTGATAGATTTTGTCATAAATGAGGTATTTCGGGAATCCGGGACAAGTCTTTGCAAGGTTTATAATTCCTATAAAGTCCTTGTACTTTTGGGAAAGTCCTAATAAACTCATTTTCAGGTCGGGTACTAACAGTAGCCCCTCGGCGACGCTTCTTGCAAGGCAATGTGGGGTCGACGATAAAAGAAGGATCCGTCTGAAACATGAGTTTCAAAACAGATGAAAGGTAAGGGAACGGCTGAACCTTGGCAGGCGACCTACGTATCCGCGGGGGAATCAAGCCAAACGTAGTTTAAATCTGATGGGGAAATTGGGAAAGACTGTCCTCTGATGGGGAGCAACGTCTTCTGCTGGGGAAAATGCACCTGCTGGGGATGAGAGATGACCGCGTCGGTCGGGTGGCTGGACCTTTTCAGGTTTCCTACGTATCCTCCGAGGAATCAAGCCGGTCGTAGTTCAGAGATATTGGGGAAAGATGAGACATCGAACTTCTGCTGCGGATAATAAACCTACGGATACTATCTTGTATGAAGAACGAACATTCATAAGTAATGAAGTTATTTGGGAAAAAATAAAGACTACGTTGTCTAAATAATCCCAAGATGGAATGGTAAACGCAATCAGGATTGCCAGGGTTCCTGCCGATTGCGCTAAAGTAATAGATGTTGGATCTCTCGCGAATAGAAACGCCGAGGGTTCTGCCAACCACGATCGATCAAGGATACGTATGTCATAGAGGCGCCAAAGTCTCTACGACCATACGAATCCTAATAATAGATGCCGGATCTCTTGCAAACAGAAACGCCGAGGCTTCTGCCAACCACGATCGATCTAGGATGCGTATGTCATAGAGGCGCCGAAGTCTCTACAACCATACGAATCCTAATAATAGATGCTGGATCTCTCGCAAACAGAAACGCCGAGGCTTTTGTCAACCATGATCGATCTAGGATGCGTATGTCATAGAGGCGCCGAAATCTCTACAACCATACGAATCCTAATAATAGATGCTGGATCTATCGCAAACAGAAACGCCGAGGCTTCTGCCAATCCCGATCGATCTAGGATGCGTATGTCATAGAGGCCCCGAAGTCTCTATAACCATACGAATCCTAAGCAAATATTCGGTGAAGAATAGAAATTTTAAGGGGCTTTCCGTACCCAAAGGTAACGAATATCAGTCAAAGTAGTGCTAAGGGCATTTAAAATGAATTAAGGGGAAAAGATCAAGGGCAAAAATGGAATTTTATCTGAAGAGAAAAGGTTGGCCGCGTGTCCAAACACACTGAATTACAATAGTGGCCGCGTGGCCAAGACCGCTGAGTGGTCAGATCTCCTTTATGCGGATTGCTGATCTGACGGCTGGGATTGCAAGGGCATAAGTGGCCGCGTGGCCAAGGTCGCCGTCGGGCTGACTCCTTGGTCACATCACCAGAAACCCTCCCTCTTCTCCTTCTTTCTTCTTTCTTCTTCTTCCTTCCTCCATTGTTGACGAGTTAGAGAGAGAAAAATGAGTTTTTTAGAGAGAGAAAGCTCAGATTTTGATAATTTTGAACACTTCATTTCATATATTTCTTGAAGCTATGGCAGATTGGATCAATGAGGCGTTATTCAGGGATTTTCCGGGCCAAGGTGGGTATATGCTTCCACAACAAGAGCAACAAGGAGAGGGGCACGGTGATGCTCAGGGCGAGGGAAATGTAGGGGTTGACCCAGGAGCGGGTTTTGAAGCGGCGCCCTTAATTCCACGAGGCGGTTTGAGACCACGAGCCGTGACTCGGAATTATCGCGATAATCTGCTGCGGTCTACTTTCGACCAAGATTACGATTTTTACATCGACTCTGAGCGTCATTGGTCGATGGGGCTTCCGGAGACGCGAGAGGTAAATTTCGAATTTTCACTCGTCTCTTTCTCGCACATTTGCATGTTTTATACATAGTATGAGATGCCAGAATAATGGAATGCTAGAATTTAAATTGCTAGAATTGTAAATTGCTAGAATGGTAGCATACCTGTGTTGTGTTTACCTGCAGAGGATCAAGGCTCGTGGGTCCACAGTGACTGTGGGCAAACTGTGGGCATCCCTGCCGGAGGGACCGGGCGGTTTGCGTGCTCGGATCGAGGCAATGGGGTTTGGCCCATTCTTTGACAGTGTCCGCATGGTTGGGGGCACCCTGAAGGTGGCAGCGGTGATAGAGGTGTGCCAGGAGTTCTGGTGGGATACCACCCATACCTTCCACTTTAGTTGGGGAGAGATTACGATCACGCCGACGGATTTCGCGGCTATCACGGGGTTGAGGTTTACTGCTACCCCTTTGCCTTTTGATGAGAGCTTGGCGGAGCGGCGGGACTACAGACAGGCTCTGCTGGGAGTTGACACTGATCTGGGAGGAGGTGTCAAGGGTTATGGAGTGGAGGCCGGGAAGGTGAACCGCTTGGTGGAGGTGGCTATTGAAGCCTTTGGTAGGGGGGAGTATGATTTGGATTGTTTGGTCCGGCTGTTCTTATGGTACAGCTTTTCAGAGATCTTGTTTCCCAGTGGGGCTACTGTCTATCGGTACTCACAGCTAGGGGCTCTTATGGACTTGGACCTAGTCGGTGGGATTTCTTGGGGTGGAGCCGGTCTGGCTGAGATTTACCGGGCTTTGGACCATTGCTCGAGGGCCAGCTCGTCGGCCTTTGACGGGTTTCAGTTTGCCTTTGAGGTATGCTCTTGACTACCCTTCTTTTTCACATTGTTGAGATTTCTGCTCTATCCTTTGGTCTGAAATGTCTCTTTCATTGTATGCACAGGCTTGGGTGTACGAGATCTTCGGTGTCGCCCCTTTTCAGTTGGTGATGAGTGCCAACAAGGTTGTTCCCATCATGTCGTACTGGTGCAAGGGCAACAGGGCTCCTCCCCGCAGAAACCGGGATAGGAGGACGGTGGATGCTGCTGATCTGAGGAGGGTGTTTGCGATGTCTGAGCTTGTCGGGGTTAGATTTTACCCATGGAGTCCGACCAATGAGGTTTCGGTGGGTCCCTATGTAGTGGAGTTGACCGCTTCTAGGGTTCTGCTTGTGGGTCTCACCGGGGAGGCCATGTATCTCGGAGAGAGGGTGGTTCGTCAGCACAGGGCTGGTACGTTACCGTGGGCTCCTTATGACCCTCCTCGGGATATGATCCGTCCCGCGAGGTTGGCGACTTTCTTGGCTCCCACTCCAGCAGAGCATTACAGAGGGAGTGACGACTACGCCGGCTATGTGCGGACTCGGTTGATCAGCCCTCAGGTTCGGGCTAGGATGCTATCGGGAGAGGGATCTAGCTCGGCCCGATATGTTGGTCGGAGTCGGCCTTTGGTTGACATGCCCCTTCGCTCGAGTAGCGTGAGAGTGATGAGGGGCGGCCGGGAGGTGGAGCTAAGCTTGGAGCCGACTGATGCAGATCTTGTTGAGGAGACATTCATTCCTCCGCCCGACGCTGGGGTACGGCTTTGTGCTTTATATTAGTCATGTTTCCACACACTTATTTCTTCCTGCATTGTAATCATTTGCCTTGGCTTCCCTTTCAGGTGACTCGGGAGGCATATATCCGTTCAGCCCGGCGGGAGAACGTGTTAATGCGCTTACTGAGGGAGGCATACCATTCATGTACCTGTCAGAGGGACAACGTTGCATCACCCCAGCGTCAAGAACGGTCTCCGAATGGTGCGGGCTCTTCTCACACTGGTGGTCGAGCGGTCAGGGGACGGAGTTCGGGTGCCGGTAGCTCTCGAGCTTTAGCGCGGCGTGGAGACACCACGGAGGAGGATTCGGATTAGGCCGGGGGCCATCTTTTCATCTTTATTTCCTACACTGTTAGCTAGTACAGAGCAGAGGAATATGTATGTATAGAATAGATGTACAAAATGCATGTATGTATATTATGTTTCTAAAATGCAATTTTATTGTGGGAGCCTACTTGTGCAAACTAGTTATTTTACAAATGTTCCTAATTTTATACAATGCGTGAGCCACGGGACGGGGCAGGTACGTAGTTGCATGGATCCGTTACGGAGTGGGAGGAAACAAACTGGATTTCTGCATGGAGCAATGTTGGCCGCATGGCCATGGCGAGGCCCGGAGCAATGTTGGCCGCATGGCCATGGCAAGACTCGGAGCAATGTTGGCCGCGTGGCCTAGGATGAAGTTGGCCGCCTGGCCAAGGACAACATCGGCCGCGTGGTCAAGAGCATATGTGGCCGCGTGGCCAAGTCCTGCGCCGCCTCCGGGTTTCCTTTTCCTGGCAAGAATCGGAAGTTATGTAGTATTTAATGGGAGTTTGTGTCCTATTCAACTTCGTACCAGCAGCTCTTTTGATCAATTTTGAGTTCTAATCATCAACTTGCTCTTCTTTTGCCATGGATCACAATGCAAGGCTTTCTAGACTTGAAAAAGGAGCTTTCATAACATCTTTGGAGAAGTGGGTTGCCAAGATATCCGGCCCTTGTCGTAGGAAGTTTGAGAAGCGCTATGGGATCAAGTGTCTTTGGTCATTCTTGCACATGAACTCTAACACTAGCCTCTTGCAAGCTTGTGGTAAGTTTTGGAACAACACTCTTCATGTTTTCAACTTTTCTTTTAATGAGATGGTACCCACTTATGAGGACATCAAGGCGCTTTGCGGTTGTGAAGGGAAGGGTACACTTGCATTGCCCTTTGATCTTATTTCTTTGCATGAAAAGTTGATAACCTTTGGTGTGCCAGCAGATGACATTGGTAAGTATGCTAGAGGTGGCTACGTCGACCTTTCTTGGATGCCAAGGCACTTCATGCACGCGGATGTGACCTCTGACCGTTCTTTGGACCATCTTGCCTTGTGTTTATTTGCTTCTATTCTTTTCCCTTCCGAAGTCGGATGTGCTAGTGAGGGATGTTTGACCATGGTGAATGCGGCTCATTCGGGACATGACATTGTACCGGCCATCCTTGGGGAGCTCATTTGTGGGATTCCTCATCTTGCGGTTTATGGCGGGATGCCGTGCGGTAGTGATAGACTTTTGACTATGTGGTTGCAAGAAAGGCTCCGAGTGAACAAGCCAGCGGTTTCTTCGGCGGTGGCCCCATGGATGCACTGTATCAGAGGTATGGAGGAGAGGTTCGAGGGCATGACTCTCAAGGGTTGGGAAAGGTACTTGGCGGAGATGGTGACCGATGACATCAAGTGGGTGGTGCCCCATTGGCACATTAATTTTGTGAGGGAGAAGCAAGTAGGACTGCACATGATTAAAGTTCCGTCATTTTCTGGGACCACTTTTTACTACCCTGCTAGAGTACTCCGTCAATATGGTCTAGTGCAAACCATCCCCGAGGGTTGGGATGAGGAGAGGACCCGTTTTCCTTTTGGCATACTTCATTTGGATGATAGCGCTTCGGTTCTCCTTTCTCAAATGTGGGGTGAGGCCGGTTTTAGCCATAGGACTCTCATCACACGCTCCAACAACACCTATCTATCATGAGAGTATTTGGGTTGGTTTATGGAGAGACTTGGGCAAACGGAGCAGACTCTAGAGACCCTAAGGGGTACTATTTTGGCATCCTGTGCTCCTAGTTGTTCATTGAGGATGAAGGAGGCGATGGCCTATGAGAGGAAGAGGAGGGAGAGCATGGCTAATGGAGATGGAGCGGGGATTTCAAGGAAGAGAAAGGATGGGGAGACTCCTAGTGTCAAAGCTAAAGGGGTTAGTGAATTTGAGAGGAGGTTTTGCGAGAACCCTAACAAGAAAAAGATTCGCCGTGGTTAAAGCAAGATGAAAGAGACCGAAGGCACGAGTGGCACTAAGGAGTAATTCCGAGGATCCTTCCATAGTCGTTGCAAACACATTTGTTTAATTTAGTTTACTTTTGTTTTAGTTTCAATTTCAGAATAGGTTATTTATTCAAAAAGTATGTCAAGCTTAGACTCATCAAATAAGTGTTAACATGCAATGACTATGGAAATAAAAGTTTTTGCTTTCAGAAAACATAACTTCTACCTTTATTGCTTTGTGGCCAAATTTGGATGTTTATTTGTTTTTTAGACCGCACCTTTTGAAAGGCTGCCTACGTTCCCCTTTTACAAATAGGACTAAGGGGCTCAGGTCACCGTAGTTCACTCCAGTCGGACTAGAATGATTTTAGAGAAAGGGAAGATAGAAGGGGGAATGCTCTAACTTTTGCCTAGACCGCCCTTGCGGGTTTTCGATCTAGCGAGCTTTGTACGCACCCTTGTTTTGCATAGACCGCCCTTTGCGGGTTTTCAGTCTATCGGGCTTCTTTTTGCGTAGTAAACACATTTTTTTTTTAGAGAAGGGGAGTCTAGTCATAGTAACGTCTGAGCTTGCTGAGGTTGACTGGTTCCTTGAACGGGCTGCCATCCAAATCTGCCATTTTGTCTAGTCTTGTGGCGTGCCTCGAGTTTTGGTCATTGCGTCGACGCGTTGCTTTAAATCCCCTATTTCTCTTGAGATGTCTTGAATCGTTTCTGCAGTCAGGTGCGAGAGTACCTCTGGGCCGTTCCTCACATAAGGCTCGATTTCATAGCAACCGAGGAGTTCTAAGTTTTCGCATTCCCTATAGAACCAAAATCCTCTCACGCTGGTGAGCACGTTTTCGTCCATCAAGCCTTGGATTTTCTTTTGTAGAGCGACACAGTCGTTGGTGTCGTGGCCTTCGTCTTGGTGGTAAGAGCAACTTTTGGTAGGTTCAAATGGTTGAAGGGGTGGTAATTCAGAGAGGAGTGAATGTTCTCCTAGAGGCTGCATCTTGCCCATTTGTCTCAGTTGATCGAACAATTTTGCGAAAGGGGTCCCTATTCTTGTGTAGCGGGGGACTGAGGGGGGGTATTTCTCCAAAAATCTTTGCATTTTTTTCACTGATTTCCTTTTCCTGGCGCGAGGGCCACGATTCTGTCGTTGGTGTTGGGGTCCGAAGTTCATTCCCATGTGCCGGGTGCAGGATTGGGGTATTCGCGAGGTACTCCTTGAGGCAGCATAACGCGAACTCACATCTCGAATTCCATTCTTGGTCGCGGGCCCTTTCTATTTCTCTGAGTGTCGGTTCCCCCACTGTTGTAAAATGGTTGAGGTATTGCAGTAACTTGATGAGTTCTTCCTTTTCGGCTTTGTTCCGAGGAGACTGCATTCTCAACACGGCTTGAACTCGCCGACTGATGGTCCTCCCCGAGGTTGTGGAGGGGGTCGCTTCTTAGTCCTCCTCGGTTGTCTCGACCTGGTTATAGCCGGTAAACCCATCAACGAACGACTTGACCTCATAATGGGCGATCGCGTCCACCAACATGTCGATATTTGGCAAGGGGAAGTCATCCTTTGGCGTAGCTTTGTTGAGATCCTGAAAATCCACACATACTCTGACTTTACCGTTGGATTTCTTGACAGTCACCAAATTTGATAACCAAGTTGGATACTCGATCACCCTGATGAAACCCACACGGAGTAGCTTCTCAATCTCTTCTTTCACTTTCAAAGACCATTCCGGCTTAATGCGGCGCAGCTTCTGTTTGACTGGCTTAGCGTCTGGTGCGGGATTCTGTGCTTTACGATCGAGTTGTCGAGCCCCGGAATGTCTTTATAAGACCATGCGAACACATCCACATATTCTTTTAGTAGCTCAATCAGTGCTTCCCTTTCGGCTCCATTGAAGAAGCTTCCAATCTGCGTTTCCTTAGGCTCGGCTTCGGTTCCCAAATTCACGCATGTTAACACCTCATCGGCAGCTTGGGCTCGAGATTCTTTTTGATTAATAACCTGTTCTGAAATTTCTTTAATGTATTCATCATTTAATTGGTCTGTGTCTGCCTCTTCTAATGAATCATTATTAACTAAGTGTATATCATTAGTTTGATTATTAGTCAATTTATCAGTTAAAAGAGTGGCTATGGAGGGATACTCGGAAATGTCGAGGGTTTCATTCATGGCAAAAGGAAAAATAGCGTTTGAAACAAGATCATAGTCTTCGGACGTAAGGTCGTCAGACTTAGAGGAAGACTCAAATTCAAAATGTAAAACACTAGACTCTGGGGATGGGGATTTTGGGTGAGTGACAGGAGATGCTGCAGGAGTGGTGACAGGAGAAGGAGTAAGCCCCAGTGTCCCCACCATAAATTCCGGAGTAGCTATAGGTCCCCCAATGATGCACCAATTCTTGAGCTTGTCCCCCATGGGTACCACCAATGTCCTTGGGTCCACCTTATCTTCAGAATCGTCTCCAATGACGGCAACCATGTCTTAGTGCAGCCCCAGATTACCCAGATGTTGAAGCAGATATTGGCCGTCCCACGTCTCAGTCAAACTCGGAGTTTCTGCGGCTTCTATTGCTGGCTTGTCAAGGGTTGCGGCTTCAAGTTGATCTGCCAAGTCATCTGCGACCTTGGTGGAGTACTCATGCCTGATGGTTCTAACTCTGCCCGTGGCTTTGTCATATTCCATGTAAGTCAGTTTCATGTTGGACCGATCGAATTCCACATCTCTGAAAATCTCGAACCCTTTCTGCAACTTCCCGGTGCGGTCAATCCATGGCTCGGCGAACTCGAAACACGAAAACTCCTCGCCTTCCCTGACAAAGTAGCTATTCAGGGACAGGCGGTATGGCCGCATTTCAGGCTTTTTGTAGGGAAGCTTCATCTTTTTAAGCAATTCTATCCTTTGTTGCTCCATTTTGTCCTCGGGAGTAAGGGTGTATCCAAGACCGAACAATCCCCGGTGATCGATCTCTTTAACCAGACTTGTCGGACCTTGCAAGCACTTACCTAGCCCCAGCCTCGGTATGAAGCCCATATTACGCAGTATCTTGACAACAGGTGCCACTTTATCCGTTGATTTGGTGAGGTCGATGGTGCAGATCTGTGCTTGAGCGACTATTTCGAAGCCATTAAAGAGTCGGCTCTCTTCCCCATGCTGGATCTATAAGACAGGAACGCACTTGGTGTCCGTCCCTTGAGCAGTTACGAGATCGCTGTAGATGATGGTCACTTCATTACCAGATTGAAATTTCACACATTGGTGCAGGGAAGATGGGACAGCGCCTGACTGATGTAACCATGGCCGGCCAAGGAGGAGTGGGAAGGTTGCGGGGATGTCTATGACGTGGAAGTCGGTTGGCAGGATCTTTGTTCCGATGGTAATGGGCAAGGTGGCTTCGCCTATCACGGCGCGGCATGTAGAGTCATAAGCTTTGATGGTTTGCTTGGACGGGCGTAAATCAACACCATGAACGCCAACCACATCCATCATCCTTGAAGGCAGGATATTAATAGCAGAACCATTATCAATGAATACACGGGGAATTTTCTTGCCATTTACCTCGACAGTGATGTATAAAGGCTCATTATGATCAAATCCGAACACTGGCTTGTCTAACTCCGAGAAAGTGATGATGTTTCCATAGTGGATATTACCAATCATGTGGGTAACTGTTAGTACCCGACCTGAAAATGAGTTTATTAGGACTTTCCCAAAAATACAAGGACTTTATAGGAATTAGAAACCTTGCAAAGACTTGTCCCGGATTCCCGAAATATCTCATTTATGACAAAATCTATCAAATTAGGTAGTGAATGGTTTCCTTAAAACCATGCAGAAACCCTAGCTTAAGAATCAAGCCAGCCTGCAACCTTGGCCACGCGGCCAACTTTGCTCCGCGTTGATCTTGGCCACGCGGCCACTCTTGTCACCGGCTTCAACCATGGCCAGGCGGCCAACCTTGCTCCGGATGATCTGGACCATCAGATCTTCCCCTCAGTTTACTATATAAACCAATCCCATGCTATTGGTTTAGGGGTCCGATTTTGAGAGCTCTAAGTCCGAGTTTTGGAGTTCTTAAACAATATTTTTCTCTCTAATTAACATTTAAACACTCAAGGAGATCAAAGGTTTATTTCTTGCCAACATAGGTAAGTTTTCTAACTTTTTCTTCATGTTCTTGCATTATTTTTAATGTAGATCTTTTATATTCATGTTCGTACATGTTTATTTATAGTTTCTTCATATTCTTTGCATGCTCATTCATATGTTCATAATATGTTCTTCGCATGTTCTTCGTGTTCATAGATTAAAACCTTATTTATGCTATATTTAGGGTTGTAATCTTCATAATTATATGTTATTTCATAGCCGATGATGATCTAGGGTTCATCAACCCGAGGATGATCTAGGAACTACTTCTAAACCCTAATCTTTAGGTAATTCCCCCTCATTATCCATGATCCCGATTCTTCTGCCTATTCTAATTCTCTGCGAACTACGCTGACCTGAGCTTCTCACATTGAGAGGAACGTAGGCAATCTTCGGATCCGGTCTAAATCACTAACACACTACTAACACATTCATCATGATAGAAAGACTGATCAATTCGGGCAATAGGAGTGATAACGTTCAATATTCTTCTCTTGTTGTAATTTGACCCCCGAACCCACTAAAAATGCTTTTTTCAATGTTTTGGCTTTAATTAGAACAGCGTGGCGACTCTCATAATTTTAATGTCGTTAAGAATATTCCCTTTGTAAATAAAAATAATCACAAGATACTTCCCATGCGTCGCTTCATCGGAAAGGGGTATTCACAGTGGCGACTCTGCTGGGGACTTGCTTTGAAACTTTTTCAAACTTAGTGGGTCTAACTTTCGTTCACATCATGATGTTTGCCATGTTCTCACATGCACCTTACACTTTGCCATGATTCTCACATGCACCACACCTGCCATGTTCACACATGCACACACCTGCCATGTTTGCACATGCACACACCTGCCATGTTTGCACATGCACACACCTGCCATGTTTACACATGCACCTTACACACACCTGCCATGTATACACATGCACCCTACACACACCTGCCATGTATACACATGCACCCTACACACACTTGCCATATTTACACATGCACAGACCTGCCATGTTTACACATGCACACACTTACCATGTTTACACATGCACACACCTGCCATGTTTACACATGCACACACTTGCCATGTTTAACACATGCACACACTTGCCATGTTTAACACATGCACACACCTGCCATGTTTACACATGCACCCGCGCACTCCGCCATGTTAATACTTGTACTTTGTTGATACTTGTACTTTGTATATACCTTGTATCCTTGTACCTCTGTTATCTTCGCTTTAGTATTAGGGTCAAACAAAACTCTGCTATGCTCCCTTGTACGTGGCTCTCTCTCCCTCTCTCATGCATTGCATTGCATCATCCTAACATCAAAAAACTTCTCTCTTTTCTCCTTAAAAAGAATTAGTTTCTTACCACACACTACCACAGTCCGTGTCAGCACTGCACAGGTCCCCATTACCCGGAGTATTCGATGTGCAGGAATTTGTGTGCTACTGCCGCACTCTTTTCGAGTCACTCGTCTATTCCCCTCACCGTATACGGTGGGAACCTTTTACCTAACCCGTGTCAACCCACACTAGTATAGGTATCACACCTAGGTTTTGACCGGTTGGTTTGGCTAGCTTTTTCTTAATAGTCAATTAACGTGCTGTCTATGTCGAGTCATCCCCAAGTCAATGATGAATCGAGATCTTTGAGAGAAAGTGCACAAAAAAGTGATTTCCCTACAAGGGACGTGCCATGGTGAGATGAGTGTTTATTGTCAAGATCTCCGCTCATCATTAACTTGCGTAGGATGCAACATAGACATCACGTTCAATGCCTTTAAGGAAGGGTTAGTCGTAGGATCCGATGGTTGGTGGAAGCCACTTGCCCTATAGGACCCTCGCCCGAATTGTCCGTTTGGGGGTGTGCAATGCAGGTGAAAAACGAGGGGTCTATAGACGTAATGATGGCCTCCACTGATCGTAGTCTTCTAACTAGTTACGAAAAAGGGGTACCCCTTCCAACCAATTAGGATGTAAATAATGTATGTATTTATAAATTAAAATATACTTTGCATGAGCCTTCCCCCTCTCCTAAAGCTTCATTGCCCTTCAACCTTTCAGCAAAGCGAGTTTGGATCCGTTCGGGTGGTCGACTACAACGTGAAGCTTCTACTCCGTCCACGTTCTCAGTCTCGTCATCAGCAATGTCAACTCCCGCTTCAGCTTCAGCCTCTGCTCCTCCTGCCAGTGCCGCTGAGCTCAACACTGAGGTTACTCTCAATGGTATTCCCCCAAGCCTCCAGAACTTCCTCGCCAGTCTCGAGGCCAAGATCAGGAATCTCGAGGAAAGCAACAAGATGTTGGAAGATCAGAACCAACAGTTGAAGGGTCACATTCAACAAAAAGGGACTAAACTGGTGCCCGATGGGGAGAATTTCATTTATGTCGAGGATGAAGAGGTCAATACCAACTGTCCCCCCAACACCAATGCTGCTGCCTTCCCATTCCCAAGCTACCGCAATGTTCCACCTCCTTCTCTCTACACCCAACAAGGCTTCACTACCATGAGCAAGAACAAGGCTGTCTATGAACCTTCCCCTGAATTGCTTGGTGGCTACCTCTCCGCTAGCAAACTACCCGCACCCTCGTTGCCTCTGAGTATTGGGACGGCCGCTGCTACTGCTTCCACTACTCCTCCCGTCATTCTGTCAAAAACTATCCCCGACATCTCCAATCACCCTGTAGTTATGGCCATGCAAGAGCAAATGCGAAAGTTGATCGAGACCGTGGATAAGCAAAGTGAACCGACTACCAAGACAATCAACCCTAGCCAAGTGGGGGCTCTCCCCAAGGATTTCAAGATGCCTAAGGTGGCAATGTTTCATGGTGAGTCGTGTCCTAAGACTCATTTGGATAGTTATGTGTTGGCCATGAGGGCTCGTGACTGCACCAACGAACAAATGGCTCGCGTATTTCATAGCACTTTGGATGGTATAGCTCTGCGTTGGTTCTTGGGGCTAGAACCAAGCAAGAGGCAAACGTGGGATCAAATCAGTGCCATTTTCTGTGAGAAGTATCAAGCTAACTTGGATTGGCATGTGAATCGAACCGACCTTGAGAACACTATGCAAAAGCCCGGCGAGGCTATTTATGATTTTTACAAGAGGTGGAATCATCGGTTGTGCGAGGTCCAATACCCACCAAAAGCGAAGGAACAAAAACAGATTTTCTACAAGTGCTTGCTACCGGAGATGAAAGCAGCTATAGGCAATGGTTACTTCCCTGATTTGCGGGAAATGGTTGACGCCGGAGTAAGGTACGAAGCAGGGTTCACTGGGATTGTGCCGCCAAAGGAAAGTCCAAGGACCAACAACAACAACTCCTTCCGCTACAAGGGTCCTACTGCGCCTGCACCTCCTAGGGGTGGAAAGGAGTCCGTCGGCCAAGTGAATATGGTCCAAAAAGAGGTCCCGCTAGATGTCCAAGCCGTAACAAGGAACGGGGCTCCACCGCAAAGAGAGAGGGAACACTTTGACGATTTTGGAATGCCTATGGGGAAAGTCTTTGACGTGTTAGTCAAGAGAGGTCTTATCAAGCCTTTGGAGAACTACCAGCCCGCCTACCCGAGAACTGATTTGGACGCCTCCAAGTTCTGCAAGTATCACAAGCACATCGGGCACACAACGGATGGTTGTATTCAATTGAAGCGCGTAGTACAAGGGTTGATCAATGACAAGAAGATTGAGACCAACCCTCTTCCTAACAATGGGGGTGGGGTGAATATGGTGCAAACATCTGAGATTAGTATCCTCGAGCTCATGGATGCCTTTAACAAGATAGGGCTCACGATGGTGGATATCTTCATGGCATTAGTGACGTTAGAAATACTCGAACCATTGGAAGGACATCTCCCCCGTCTTGGTTGCGATTTGTCAAAGTTTTGCCACTACCACAAGTGCACCGGTCACACTACCGAAGAATGTTTTGAACTCAAGAAAGCCGTGCAAGAGCTCATCCATAAGGGAGTAGTCGAAGACCCTAGAGATTATGTAGCTAGCAATGTACTCATGGTAGAACTTAGTGAGATCACTGATCCGGCCAAGCCTGTTGTGGCGGACTGTGATGAGATGGGTTGTATTCCAATGACTAATAATAAAGAATCTTCTTGCTACTTGTTGTCTTTAGAAGAACTAGTGAGTGAAGTCGAATCTCTGGAGGAAGAGAGCCCCAAGCCCTCTCAACCTCTTTCTTGGGCCGAAATCTTCGAGGAGGCCGAAAAGACCGAAGTTTCGCCCCCCTGTCATGACTCGCCATTGTCTTTGGAGGAGTTACGTGCAGAAGTTTGTCTCCTTACAAGATCCGGTCAAGTGTACCAATCTGACCCGAAGGGTGCAAAGAAAGTCATTGGGAAGGAACCCGAGCAAGCCGACCTAAACAAGGAAGACCCTATCCTCACTCAACTCAAACAAACCCAAGCCCATATTTCACTATGGTCCCTACTCACCTCCTCCCTAGCCCATCGCCTCATGCTCGAGCAAAACCTCGCCGCCACCATGGTACCATCCACTATCACCCCGGAGGACGTCACCCACATGATTGGTAATATCCACTATGGAAACATCATCACTTTCTCAGAGCTAGACAAGCCAGTGTTCAGAGTTGATCATAATGAGCCTTTATACATCACTGTCGAGGTGAATGGCAAGAAGATTCCCCGTGTATTCATGGATAATGGTTCTGCTATTAATATCCTGCCTTCAAGGATGATGGATGTGGTCGGCGTTCATGGTGTTGATTTACGCCCATCCAAGCAAACCATCAAAGCTTATGACTCTACATGCCGCGCCGTGATAGGCGAAGCCACCTTACCTATTACCATCGGAACAAAGATCCTGCTAACCAACTTCCACGTCATAGACATCCCCGCAACCTTCTCACTCCTCCTTGGCCGCCCGTGGTTACATCAGTCGGGCGCTGTCCCGTCTTCCCTGCACCAGTGTGTGAAATTTCAATCCGGTAATGAAGTGACCATCATCTACAGTGATCTCGTAACTGCCCAAGGGACGGACACCAAGGGCGTTCCTGTCTTACATATTCAGCATGGGGAAGAGAGCCGACTCTTCAATGGCTTCAAAATAGTCGCTCAAGCATAGATCTGCACCATCGACCTCACCAAAACAACGGACAAAGTGGCACCTGTTGTCAAGATACTGCGTAACATGGGTTTTATACCGGGGCTGGGGCTAGGTAAGAACTTGCAAGGCCCCACAGAATTGGCTGAAGAGGTTAATCATAGAGGGTTGTTCGGTCTAGGATACACCCTTACTCTTGAAGACAAGATGGAGCAACAAATGATAGAATTGCTTAAAAAGATGAAGCTTCCCTACAAAAGGCCTGAAATGCGGCCATACCGCCTGTCCCTGAATAGCTACTTTGTCAGGGAAGGCGAGGAGTTTTCGTGTTTTTAGTTCGCCGAGCCATGGATTGACCGCACCGGGAAATTGCAGGAAGGGTTCAAGATTTTCAGAGATGTGGAGTTCGATCGGTCCAACATGAAGCTGACTTACATGGAATATGACAAAGCCACGGGCAGAGTTAGAACCATCAGGCATGAATACTCCACCAAGGTTGCAGATGACTTGGCAGATCAACTTGAAGCCGCAACCCTTGACAAGCCAGCAATAGAAGCCGCAGAAGCTCCAAGTCTGACTGAGACGTGGGACGGCCAATATCTGCTTCAACATCTGGGTAATCTGGGGCTGCACGAAGACATGGTTGCCGTCATCGGGGACGATTCTGAAGATAAGGTAGACCCAAGGACATTGGTGGTACCCATGGGGGACAAGCTCAAGAATTGGTGCATCATTGGGGGACCTATAGCTACTCCGGAATTTATGATGGGAACACTGGGGCTTACTCCTTCTCCTGTCGCCACTCCTGCAGCATCTCCTGTCACTCGCCCAAAATCCCCGTCCCCAGAGTCTAGTGTTTTACATTTTGAGTCTTCCTCTAAGTCTGACGACCTTACGTCTGAAGACTATGATCTTGTTGCAAACGCTATTTTCCCTTTTGCCATGAATGAAACCCTCGACCTTTCCGAGTATCCCTCCATAGTCACTCTTTTAACTGATAAATTGGCTAATAATCAAACTAATGATATACACTTAGTTAATAACGATTCATTAGAAGAGGCAGACACAGACACATTAAATGACGAATACATTAAAGAAATCTCAGAACAGGTTATTAATCAAAAATAATCTCGGACCCAAGCTGCCGATGAGGTGTTAACATGCGTGAATTTGGGGACCGAAGCCGAGCCTAAGGAAACGCAGATTGGGAGTTTCTTCAGCGGAGCCGAAAGGGAAGCACTGATTGAGCTACTCAAAGAATATGTGGATGTGTTTGCATGGTCTTATAAGGACATGCCGGGGCTCGACAACTCGATCGTAGAGCACAGAATCCCGACAGCACCAGAAGCTAAGCCAGTCAAGCAGAAGCTGCGCCGCATTAAGCCAGAATGGTCTTTGCAAGTGAAGGAAGAGATTGAGAAGCTACTCCGTGTAGGTTTCATCAGGGTGATCGAGTATCCAACTTGGTTATCAAATCTGGTGACTGTCAAGAAATCCAACGGTAAAGTCAGAGTATGTGTGGATTTTCGGGATCTCAACAAAACTACGCCGAAGGATGACTTCCCCTTGCCAAATATCGACATGTTGGTAGACACGACCGCCCATTATGAGGTCAAGTCGTTTGTTGGTGGGCTCGCCGGATATGACCAGATAGAGACAACCGAGGAGGACCAAGAAACGACCCCCTCCACAACCTCGGGGAGGACCATCAGTCGGCGAGTTCGAGTCGTGTTGAAGATGCAGTCTCCTCGGAACAAAGCCGAAAAGGAAGAACTCATTAAGTTATTGCAATACCTCAACCACTTTACAACAGTGGGGGAACCGACACTCAGAGAAATAGAAAGGGCCCGCGACCAAGAATGGAGTTCGAGATGTGAGTTAGCATTTTGCTACCTCAAGGAGTACCTCGCGAATACCCCAATCCTGCACCCGACACATGGGAATGAACTTCGGACCCCAACACCAACGACAGAATCGTGGCCCTCGCGCCAGGAAAAGGAAATCAGTGAAAAAATGCAAAGATTTTTGGAAATATACCCCCTCTCAGTCCCCCACTACACAAGAATAGGGACCCCTTTCGCGAGATTGTTCGACCAACTAAGACAAATGGGCAAGATGCAACCTCTAGAAGAACATTCACTCCTCTCCGAATTACCACCCTTTCAACCATTTGAACCTACCAAAAGTTGCTCTTACCACCAAGACGAAGGCCACGACACCAACGACTGCGTCGCTCTACAAAGGAGAATCCAAGGCTTGATGGACGAAAATATGCTCACCGACGTAAGAGGTTTTTGGTTCTATGGAGAAAGCGAAAACTTAGAACTCCTCGGCTGCTACGAAATCGAGCCCTACGTGAGGAACGGCCCAGAGATACTCTCGCGCCTGGCTGCAGAAACGATTCAAGACATCTCAAGAGAAATAGAGGATTTGAAGCAACGCGTCGACGCAATGACCAAAGCTCGAGGTGCACCACAAGACTGACAGAATGGCAGATTTGGATGGCAACCCGTTCAAGGAACCAGTCAACCTCAGCAAGCTCAGACGCTATTATGACTAGACTCCCCCCTCTTAAAAAAAATAATAAAATAAAAATAAAAATAAAAAATTATTACTACGCAAAAAGAAGCCCGATAGACTGAAAACCCGCAAAGGGCGGTCTATGCAAAAATAAGGGTGCGTACAAAGCTCGCTAGATCGAAAATCCGCAAAGGCGGTCTAGGCAAAAGTTAGAGCATTCCCCCTTCTATCTTCCCTTTCTTTATAATCATTCTAGTCTGACTGGAGTGAACTACGGTGACCTGAGCCCCTTAGTCCTATTTGTAAAAGGGGAACGTAGGCAGCCTTTCAAAAGGTGCGGTCTAAAAAACAAATAAACATCCAAATCTTGTCGAAGAAAATAAAGATAGAAGTTGTATTTTCTGAAAGCAAAAACTTTTATTTCCATAGTCATTGCATGTTAACAATTATTTGATGAGTCTAAGCTTGACATTACTTTTTGAATAAATAACCTATTCTGAAATTGAAACTCAAACAAAAGCAAACTAAATTAAACTAATGTGTCTGCACGACTATGAAGAGACGCTCGGGATTACTCCTTAGTGCCATTTGTGCCCTCGGCCTCTTTCTTCTTGCTTTGCCCACGGCGAACTTTCTTCTTGCTAGGATTCTCACAAAATCTTCTTTCGAACTCGCTAACACCTTTAGCCTTGCCATTAGGAGCCTCTTCGCCCTTCCTCTTCTTTGACGCCCCCACTTCTTCTCCGCCTCCGTTGGCCACGCTCTTACTCATCCTCCTCTCATAAGCCTCAGCCTCCTTAATTCTCAAGGAAAAACTTGGAGCACAGGATCCCAAAATAGTGCCCCTTAGGGTCTGTAGAGTCTGCTCCGCATGCCCAAGTCTCCCCATATACCAATCCAAATACTTGCGTGACAGGAAGGTGTTGCTAGAGCGTGTGAGGAAGGTCCTACGACTAAATCCGGCCTCGCCCCACATCTGAGAAAGAAGGACTGAGGCACAATCATCCAACTGAAGTACCCCAAAAGGAAAATCATCTCTCTCCTCGTCCCAACCCTCCGGGATGGTCTGCACCAAACCATACTGACGAAGCACTCTAGAGGGATAGTAAAAGGTAGTCCCAGAAAGGGTTGGAACTTTGATCATGTGAAGTCCCACTTGTTTCTCCCTCACAGAGTGAATGTGCCAATGGGGCACCACCCACTGAATGGCGTCAGTCATCATTTCCGCCAAATACTTTTCCCAACCTTTGAGAGTCACGCCCTCAAACCGCTCCGCCATGCCTCTAATGCGGTGCATCCATGGGGCCACCTTCAGAGAAGCCGCCGGTTTATTCACTCGAAGCCTCTCTTGCAACCACATGGTCAAAAGCCTATCACTACCACAAGGCATCCCACCATAAGCCGCGAGATGAGGAATCCCACAGAGCATCTCCCCAAGAATGGCCGGTATAATGTCATAACCTGAACGAGCCGAATTCACCATGCCCAGACACCCCTCACTAGCAAATCCAACCTCAGAAGGGAAAAGAATAGAGGCAAACAGACATAGCGCAAGATGGTCCAAGGAACGGTCAGAGGCCACATCCATGTGTATAAAGTGTTGTGGCATCCAAGAAAGGTCGACATAACCGCCCCTAGCATACCTATGAAAGTCATCCGCAGGCGCGCCAAAGGTCATCAACTTGTCCCTCAAGCAAACGAAGTCAAAGGGCAAGGCAACTTTACCCTTCCCTTCATAGCCACATAATGCCGCGATGTCCTCATAAGTGGGTGTTATCTCGTTGAATGAAAAGTTGAAGACATGGAGGGTATCATTCCAAAATCTCCCACAAGCTTGCAAGAGGTTGGTATTGGAGTTCATGTGCAAAAGTGACCAAAGACACTTTATCCCATACCGTTCATCAAGTTTCCTACGACTCGAACCAGGAAGTTTGGCAACCCACTTCTCCAAAGAGGTTATAAAGACTTTTTTCTCAAGACTTGTGATTCTAGCCTCTTGATCCATGGCAAAGAGCAAGAAAATTGGCTAAAAGGAACTCAAAAAACTGCTCAAAAGGTTGCTGGTACGTTTTTTGTGGCTGCAAAGGGTTCATTAAATAGGGTACGGACTCCCACTCTTGCCAGGAAAAGGAAAATCGGAGGCGGCGCAGGATATGGCCACGCGGCCAACATTGCCCCTGGCCCCGCGGCCGATATTGTCCTTGGCCAGGCGGCCAACTTCGTCCTAGGCCACGCGGCCAACATTGCTCCGGATCTTGCCATGGCCAGGCGGCCAACATTGCTCTGGGTCTCGCCATGGCCATGCGGCCAACATTGCCCCATGCAGAAATCCAATTTGTTTCTTCCCACTCCGTGACGGATCCATGCAACTATGTAACTGCCCCGTCCCGTGGCTTATGCATTGTATAAAATTAGGAACATTTGTAAAATAACTAGTTTGCACAAGTAGGCTCCCACAATAAAATTGCATTTTAGAACATAATATACATACATGCATTTTGTACATACATATCCCTCTGCTCTCTACTAGCTAACAGTGTAGGAAATAAAGATGGGCCCCGCCTAGTCAGAATCCTCCTCCATGGTGTCTCCACGCCGCGCTAAAGCCCGAGAGCTACCAGCACCCGAACTCCGTCCCCAGACCGCTCGACCACCAATGTGAGAAGAGCCCGCACCGTTCGGAGACCGCTCGCGACGCTGGGGTGATGCAACGTCGTCCCTCTGACAAGTACATGAATGGTACGCCTCCCTCAGTAAGCGCATAAACACGTTCTCCCGCCGAGCTGAACGGATATATGCCTCCCGAGTCACCTGAAAGGGAAGCCAAGGCAAATGATTACAATGCAGAAAGAAATAGATGTGTGCAAACATGACTAATACAAAGCACAAAGCCATACCCCAGCGTCGGGCGGAGGAATGAATGTCCCCTCAACAAGATCGGCATCAGTCGGCTCCAAGCTAAGCTCCACCTCCCGGCCACCCCTCATCACTCTCACGCTACTCGAGCGAAGGGGCATGTCAACCAAAGGCCGACTCCGACCAACATACCGAGCCGAGCTCGATCCCTCTCCCGATAGCATCCGAGCCCGGACCTGAGGGTTGATCAGCCGTGTCCGCACGTAGCCGGCATAGTCGTCACTCCCTCTGTAATGCTCTGCCGGAGTGGGAGCCAAGAAAGTCGCCAACCTCGAGGGACGGAGCATATCCCGAGGAGGGTCATAAGGAGCCCACGGTAACACACCAGCCCTGTGCTGACGAACCACCCTCTCCCCAAGATACATGGCCTCCCCGGTGAGACCCACAAGCAGAACCCTAGAAGCGGTCAAATCCACTACATAGGGACCCACCGAAGCCTCGTTGGCCGGACTCCATGGGTAAAATCTAACCCCGACAGGCTCAGACATCGCAAACACCCTCCTCAGATCAGCAGCATCCACCGTCTTCCTATCCCGGTTTCTGCGGGAAGGAGCCCTGTTGCCTTTACACCAGTATGACATGATAGGAACAACCTTGTTGGCACTCATCACCAACTGAAAGGGGGAAACACCGAAGATCTCGTACACCCAAGCCTGTGCATACAATGATAAAAGACATTTCAGACCAAGGGATGGAGCAGAAATCTCAACAAATGTGAAAAAGAAGGGTAGTCAGGAGCGTACCTCAAAGGCGAACTGGAACCCGTCAAAGGCCGACGAGCTAGCCCTCGAGCAATGGTCCAAAGCCCGGTAAATCTCAGCCAAACCGGCTCCGCCCCAAGAAATCCCACCAACCTGGTCCAAGTCCACAAAAGCCCCTAGTAGTGAGTACCGGCAGACAGTAGCCCCACTCGGAAATAAGATCTCTGAAAAGCTGTACCATAAGAACAGCCGGACCAAGCAATCCAAATCATACCCCCCCCTACTAAAGGCCTCAATAGCCACCTCCACCAAGCGATTCACCTTCCCGGCCTCCACTCCATAACCCTTGACACCTCCTCCCAGGTCGGTGTCGACTCCCAGCAGAGCCTGTCTATAGTCCCGCCACTCCGCCAAGCTCTCATCAAAAGGCAAAGGGGTACCAGTAAACCTCAACCCTGTGATGGCCGCGAAATCCGTCGGCGTGATGGTAATCTCTCCCCAACTGAAGTGGAAGGTATGGGTGGTATCCCACCAGAACTCCCGGCACACCTCTATCACCGCTGCCACCTTCAGGGTAGCCCCGACCATGCGGACACTGTCAAAGAATGGGCCAAATCCCATAGCCTCGATCCGAGCACGCAAACCACCCGGTCCCTCCGGCAGAGACGCCCACAGTTTGCCCACAGTCACTGTGGACCCACGAGCCTTGATCCTCTGCAGGTAAACACAGCACAGGTATGTTACCATTCTAGTAATTTACAATTCTAGCAAGTTAAATTCTAGCATTCCATTATTCTAGCATTTCATATTATATGCATAGAACATACAAATGTGCAAGAAGGAGAGGAATAAAAATTCGAAATTTACCTCTCGCGTCTCCGGAAGCCCCATCGACCAATGACGCTCAGAGTCGATGTAAAAATCGTAATCTTGGTCGAACGTAGACCGCAGCAAATTATCGCGATAATTCCGAGTCACGGCCCGTGGTCTCAAACCGCCCCGTGGAATCAAGGGCGCCGCTTCAAAGCCCGCTCCTGGATCAACCCCGACATTTCCTGCGCCCTGAGCATAACCGTGCCCCTCTCCTTGTGGCTCTTGTTGTGGAATCATATACCCACCTTGGCCTGGGAAATCCCTAAATAACGCCTCATTGATCCAATCTGCCATAGCTTCGAGAAGTATGTGAAACGAAGTCTTCAAGATTATCAAAATCCAAGCTTTCTCTCTCTAAAAACCCAATTTTCTCTCTCTAACTCGGTAACAATGGAGGAAGGAAGAAGAAGAAAGAAGAAAAGAAGAAGAAAAGGGGAGGTGTCTGGTGATGTGACCAAGGAGTCAGCCAGCCGGCATTCTTGGCCACGCGACCACTTTCGCCCTTGCAACGCCAGCCGTCAGATCAGCGATCCGTGTGAAAGAGATCTGACCATTCAGCGGTCTTGGCCACGCGGCCACTATTGCAAGTTAGTGTGTTTGGCCACGCGGCCCACCTTGTCCCTTCAAATAAAATTCCACTTTTGTCCCTGATCTTTTCCCTTTAATTCATCTTAAATACCCCTAGCACAATTTTGACTGATATTCGTTACCTTTAGGTGCGGAAAGCCCCTTAAAATTTCCATTCTTCACAGAATATTTGCTTAGGATTCGTATGATTACAGAGACTTCGGCGCCTCTATGACATACCATCCTAGATCAATCGTAATTGGCAGAAGCCTCGGCGTTTCTATTTGCGAGCGATCCAGCATTTATTATTAGGGTTCGTATGATTGTAGAGACTTCGGCGCCTCTATGACATACGTATCCTTGATCAATCGTGATTGGCAGAAGCCTCGGCGTTTCTGTTCACGAGAGATCCGACACCTATTACTTTAGCGCAATCGGCAGGAGCCCTGGCGATCCTGATTGCGTTCATCATTCCATCTTGGGATTATCTAGACAACGTAGCTCTAATTTTCCTAAATAACTTCATTGCTTACGAATGTTCGTTCTTCATACAAGAAAGTATCCGTAGGTTTATTATCCACAGTAAAATTTCGATGTCTCGTCTTTCCCCAATATCTCCGAACTACGACCGGCTTGATTCCTCAGAGGATACGTAGGAAACCTGAAAAGGTCCAGCCACCCGACCGACGCGGTCATCTCTCATCCCCAGCAGGTGCATTTTCCCCAGCAGAAGACGTTGATCCCCATCAGAGGGCAGTCATTCCCAATTTCCCATCAGATTTGAACTACGTTTGGCTTGATTCCCCCGCGGATACGTAGGTCGCCTGTCAAGGTTCAGCCGTTCCCTTACCTTTCATCTGTTTTGAAACTCATGTTTCAGACGGATCCTTCTTTTATCGTCGACCCCACATTGCCTTGCAAGAAGCGTCGCCGAGGGGCTACTGTTAGTACCCGACCTGAAAATGAGTTTATTAGGACTTTCCCAAAAATACAAGGACTTTATAGGAATTAGAAACCTTGCAAAGACTTGTCCCGGATTCCCGAAATATCTCATTTATGACAAAATCTATCAAATTAGGTAGTGAATGGTTTCCTTAAAACCATGCAGAAACCCTAGCTTAAGAATCAAGCCAGCCTGCAACCTTGGCCACGCGGCCAACTTTGCTCCGCGTTGATCTTGGCCATGCGGCCACTCTTGTCACCGGCTTCAACCATGGCCAGGCGGCCAACCTTGCTCCGGATGATCTGGACCATCAGATCTTCCCCTCAGTTTACTATATAAACCAATCCCATGCTATTGGTTTAGGGGTCCGATTTTGAGAGCTCTAAGTCCGAGTTTTGGAGTTCTTAAACAATATTTTTCTCTCTAATTAACATTTAAACACTCAAGGAGATCAAAGGTTTATTTCTTGCCAACATAGGTAAGTTTTCTAACTTTTTCTTCATGTTCTTGCATTATTTTTAATGTAGATCTTTTATATTCATGTTCGTACATGTTTATTTATAGTTTCTTCATATTCTTTGCATGCTCATTCATATGTTCATAATATGTTCTTCGCATGTTCTTCGTGTTCATAGATTAAAACCTTATTTATGCTATATTTAGGGTTGTAATCTTCATAATTATATGTTATTTCATAGCCGATGATGATCTAGGGTTCATCAACCCGAGGATGATCTAGGAACTACTTCTAAACCCTAATCTTTAGGTAATTCCCCCTCATTATGCATGATCCCGATTCTTCTGCCTATTCTAATTCTCTGCGAACTACGCTGACCTGAGCTTCTCACATTGAGAGGAACGTAGGCAATCTTCGGATCCGGTCTAAATCACTAACACACTACTAACACATTCATCATGATAGAAAGACCAATCAATTCGGGCAATAGGAGTGATAACGTTCAATATTCTTCTCTTGTTGTAATTTGACCCCCGAACCCACTAAAAATGCTTTTTTCAATGTTTTGGCTTTAATTAAAACGGCGTGGCGACTCTCATAATTTTAATGTCGTTAAGAATATTCCCTTTGTAAATAAAAATAATCACAAGATACTTCCCATGCGTCGCTTCATCGGAAAGGGGTATTCACAGTAACGTCCTCTGGGGTAATAGTGGATGGTACCATGGTGGCGGCGAGGTTTTGCTCGAGCATGAGGCGATGGGATAGGGAGGACGTGAGTAGGGACCATAGTGAAATATGGGCTTGGGTTTGTTTGAGTTGAGTGAGGATAGGGTCTTCTTTGTCTAGGTCGGCTTGCTCGGGTTCCTTCCCAAAGACTTTCTTGGCACCCTTTGGGTCGGATTGGTACACTTGACCGGATCTCGTAAGGAGACAAACTTCTGCACGTAGCTCTTCTAAAGACAATGGTGTGTCAGGACAAGGGGGCGAAACTTCGGTCTTTTCGGCCTCCTCGAAGATTTCGGCCCAAGAAAGAGGTTGAGAGGGTTTGAGACTCCCTTCCTCTAGAGATTCGACTTCACTAACTAGTTCTTCTAAAGACAACAAGTAGCAAGAAGGTTCTTTATTATTAGTCATTGAAATACAATCCATCTCATCACAGTCCGCCACAACAGGCTCGGCCGGATCAGTGATCTCACTAAGTTCTACCATGAGTACATTGTTAGCTACATAATCTCTAGGGTCTTCGACAACTCCTTTGTGGATGAGCTCTTGCATGGCTTTCTTGAGTTCAAAGCATTCTTCGGTAGTGTGACCGGTGCACTTGTGGTAGTGGCAAAACTTTGACAAATCGCAACCAAGACGGGGGAGGTGTCCTTCTAATGGTTTGAGAATTTCTAACGTCACCAATGCCATGAAGATATCCACCATCGTGAGCCCTATCTTGTCAAAGGCATCCATGAGCTCTAGGATACTGATCTCGCATGTTTGCACCAAATTCACCCCACCCCCATTGTTAGGAAGAGGGTTATTCACCACATTAGGACCCTTCGGCTTCTCAATCTTCTTGTCATTGATCAACCCTTGAACTACGCGCTTCAATTGAATACAACCATCCGTTGTGTGCCCGATGTGCTTGTGATACTTGCAGAACTTGGAGGCGTCCAAATCGGTTCTTGGGTAGGCGGGTTGGTAATTCTCTAAAGGCTTGATAAGACCTCTCTTGACTAACACGTCAAAGACCTTCCCCATGGGCATACCAAAATCATCAAAATGCTCCCTCTGTTGCGGAGCCCCATTCCTTGTTACGGCTTGGACATCTAGCGGGACCTCTTTCTGGACCATATTCACTTGGCCGACGGCCTCCTTTCCACCCCTAGGAGGCGCAGGCGCAGTAGGAGCCTTGTAACGGAAGGAATTGTTGTTGTTGGTCTTTGGACTTTCCTTTGGCGGCACAATCCCAGTGAAACCTGCTTCGTACCTTACTCCGGCGTCAACCATTTCCCGCAAGTCAGGGAAATAACCATTGCCGATGGCTGCTTTCATCTCAGGCAATAAACATTTGTAGAATATTTGTTTCTGTTCCTTCGCTTTTGGTGGGTATTGGACCTCGCACAACCGATTATTCCACCTCTTGTAAAAATCATAAATAGCCTCGTCGGGCTTTTGCATAGTATTCTCAAGGTCGGTTCGATTCACATGCCAATCCAAGTTAGCTTGATACTTCTCACAGAAAATGGCACTGATTTAATCCCATGTTTGCCTCTCGCTTGGTTCTAGCCCCAAGAACCAACGCAGAGCTATACCATCCAAAGTGCTATGGAATACGCGAGCCATTTGTTCGTTGGTGCAGTCACGAGCCCTCATGGCCAACACATAACTATCCAAATGAGTCTTAGGACACGAGTCACCATGAAACATTGCCACCTTAGGCATCTTGAAATCCTTGGGGAGAGCCCCCACTTGGCTAGGGTTGATTGTCTTGGTAGTCGGTGCACTTTGCTTATCCACGGTCTCGATCAACTTGCGCATTTGCTCTTGCATGGCCGTGACCACAGGGTGATTGGAGATGTCGGGTATAGATTCTGATAGAATGACGGGAGGAGTAGTGGAAGTAGTAGCAACAGCCATCCCAATACTCAGAGGCAACGAGGGTGCGGGTAGTTTGCTAGCAGAGAGGTAGCCACCAAGCAGTTCAGGGAAGGTTCATAGACAGCCTTGTTCTTGCTCATGGTAGTGAAACCTTGTTGGGTGTAGAGAGAAGGAGGTGGAACATTGCGGTAGCTTGGGAATGGGAAGGCAGTAGCATTGGTGTTGGGGGGACAGTTGGTATTGACCTCTTCATCCTTGACATAAATGAAATTCTCACCATCGGGCACCAGTTTAGTTCCCTTTTGTTGAATGTGACCCTTCAACTGTTGGTTCTGGTCTTCCAACATCTTGTTGCTTTCTTCGAGATTCTTGATCTTGGCTTCGAGACCGGCGAGGAAGTTCTGGAGGCTTGGGGGAATACCATTGAGAGTAGCCTCAGTGTTGAGCTCGGCGGCACTGGCAGGAGGAGCAGAGGCTGAAGATGAAGCGGGAGTTGACATTGCTAATGACGAGACTGAGAACGTGGACGGAGTAGAAGCTTCACGTTGTAGTCGACCACCCGAACGGACCCAAACTTGCTTTGCTGAAAGGTTGAAGGGCAATGAAGCTTTAGGATAGGGGGAAGGCTCATGCAAAGTATATTTTAATTTACAAAAACATACATTATTTACATCCTAATTGGTTGGAAGGGATACCCCTTTTTCGCAACTAGTTAGAAGACTACGATCAGTGGAGGCCATCACTACGTCTATAGACCCCTCGTTTTTCACCTGCATTGCACACCCCCAAACGGACAATTTGGGCGAGGGTCCTATAGGGCAAGCGGCTTCCACCAACCATCGGATCCTACGCCTAACCCTTCCTTAAAGGCATTTAACGTGATGTCTATGTTGCATCCTACGCAAGTTAACGATGAGCGGAGATCTTAACAACAAACACTCATCTCACCATGGCACGTCCCTTGTAGGGAAATCACTTTTTTGTGCACTTTCTCTCAAAGATCTCGATTCATCATTGACTTGGGGATGACTCGACATAGACAGCACGTTAATTGACTATTAAGAAAAAGCTAGCCAAACCAACCGGTCAAAACCTAGGTGTGTTACCTATACTAGTGTGGGTTGACACGGGTTAGGTAAAAGGTTCCCACCATATACGGTGAGTGGAATAGACGAGTGACTCGAAAAGAGTGCGACAGTAGCGCACAAATTCCTGCACATCGAATACTCCGGGTAATGGGGACATGTGCAGTGCTGACACGGACTAGTGGTAGTGTGCGGTAAAAACTAATTCTTTTTTAAGGAGAAAAGAGAGAAGTTTTTAATGCCAGGATGATGCAATGCAATGCATGAGAGAGAGAGAGAGAGAGAGGGAGAATAATGTACAAGGGAGCATAGCAGAGTTTTGTTTGACCCTAATACTAAAGCGAAGATAACAAGGATACAAGGATACAAGGCATATACAAAGTACAAGTATCAACAGAGTACAAGTATTAACATTGCGGGGTGCACGGGTGCATGTGTAAACATGGCAAGTATGTGAGGTGCATGTGAAAACATGGCAAGTGTGCATGTGCAAACATGGCAGGCGTGTGCATGTGTAAACATGGCAAGGTGTGTGCATGTGTAAACATGGCAAGTGTGTGCATGTGTAAACATGACAAGTGTAAGGTGCATGTGATAACATGGCAAACATCATGATTCGACGAAAGTTAGACCCACTAAGTTTGAAAAAGTTTCAAAGCAGTCCCCAGCAGAGTCACCACTGTGAATACCCCTTTCTGATGAAGCGACGCATGGGAAGTATATTGTGATTATTTTTATTTACAAAGGGAATATTCTTAACGACATTAAAATTATGAGAGTCGACACGTCGTTTTAATTAAAGCCAAAACATTGAAAAAAAGCATTTTTAGTGGGTTCGGGGGTCAAATTACAACAAGAGAAGAATATTGGACGTTATCACTCCTATTGCCCGAATTTATCGGTCTTTCTATCATGATGAATGTGTTAGTAGTGTGTTAGTGATTTAGACCGGATCCGAAGATTGCCTACGTTCCTCTCAATGTGAGAAGCTCAGGTCAGCATAGTTCGCAGAGAATTAGAATAGGCAGAAGAATCGGGATCATGCATAATGAGGGGGGAATTACCTAAAGATTTAGGGTTTAGAGGTAGTTCCTAGATCATCCTCGGGTTGATGAACCCTCGATCATCATCGGTTATGAAATAACATGTAATTATGAAGACCACAACCCTAAATATAGCATAAATAAGATTTTAATCTATGAACATGAAGAACATGCGAAGAACATATTATGAACATATGAATGAACATGCAAAGCATATGAAGAAACTATGAATAAACATGCAAGAACACGAATATAAAAGATCTACATTAAAAATGATGCAAGAACATGAAGAAAAAGGTTAGAAAACTTACCTATGTTGGCAAGAAATAAACCTTGATCTCCTTGAGTGTTTGAATGCTTAATTAGGGAGAAAAATAGTGTTTAAGAACTCCAAAATTCGGACTTAGAGCTCTCAAAATCGGACCCTAAACCAATAGCATGGAATTGGTTTATATAGTAAACTGAGGGGAAGATCTAACGGCTGAGATCCTCTGGGACAAAGGTGGCCGCCTGGCCATGACTGAAGACGGTGACAAGAGTGGCCGTGTGGCCAAGGTCGACGCGCAGCAAGGTTGGCCGCGTGGCCAAGGATGCAGGCTGACTTGATTCTTAAGCTAGGGTTTCTGCATGGTTTTAAGGAAACCATTTATTACCTATTTTGATAGATTTTGTCATAAATGAGGTATTTCGGGAATCCGGGACAAGTCTTTGCAAGGTTTCTAATTCCTATAAAGTCCTTGTACTTTTGGGAAAGTCCTAATAAACTCATTTTCAGGTCGGGTACTAACAACACTACTTCTCACGATCAAGCAAGTTGCGTTTGTATTCTCATACTAACTATGCCCTATCTCTCGATGGCCCATAGACTAGTAAGAATCCGTTAAGTTTATAAAATCGACATACTTTCCACTCAAGGAACATCTCTGGGCCATTAATCTACTCTCGTGATTAATAGAAACCCAGTTTAATTCATATGGGTCCGCTAGTCGAGATTCTCCGCTAGATACTTCTCTCGACTAACTAGAGTTCATACGAATCATGGAGCTCATCATGGTCGTAGGCGTTTTAATTACGATATGAATAAATTTTTTTAAGATGAAGAGTAGAAAAGAAGAGCATGAATAAGAGTGATGAACATATGTGTGATGAGTTTCCAACCCTAAGAATATGGAGGATTACTCACAAGCCATTTGAAATCTTAACAACAATAATGAATGAATAAGGTAATATAAATAAAGATAAGGGAAGAGATACTTATTCAGAATGATTGAAGTTGGAAACAAATGAATGAAAATAACTCGGTATATTATTGCTTTCAAACTCATAATATCTTCTCTCAAGAACACTCAAATGATTCTCACAAATTCTGAATATAAATGATGATATTGCACTAGAATTTTGCTATAGTAACTTTACAATGATTTCTAAGTACCTAAACTACTGAATTCTAGTCATTTATATAGGCCTTGGAGGAGGGGATGTGTACATTCCCGGGTGTCTTCCTGTAAAGGTGCCTTTTGGAGAATTTTGAAAAGTTGCTGAACAGGCGCGCTCGGCCGTGAAGATCAAGGTGCTCGGCCGTGCAGCTCAGGCGAGTCAAGGAAGTGGAGCGCGGAGCTGGAGTTACAGATTGTCTCACTTTTCGATCCATAATGCACGGCCGTGCAAACACTGTGCTGAACCTTGTTTCTTCAATTTTCTTTATCCGAGCTCCTATTTCCATCTCTTGCTCCATAGAGCTCCAAAAATCATGTTTAAAGCCATAAAAGTGTACCTATTTCCTGTCTGAAATGATAAACACTACCAAGTGCATTATATCATGTGTAATTAAATAAATCAAACTAAAAATAGGAAAAAACCTAGCCAACGGCAAACTAAATCAAGAAGACAAGGTCTGTTGTGGAAATTGAGTTTATATATGAAAGGATTAGTGTAAATTTTGAGGGGGTTAATTGATTTTTCTAGGGGGGTTAGTTGATTTTTTTAGGGGGGTTAAAGTACTAATCTGGATTTTTTTAAAGGACCAAAGTGGTATAAACAGGAAAGTCAGGGGGGTCAATTAACCCCCACTCCTCGACGTGCGTCCGCCCCTGTGGATGACCCATATTCGTTGGACGAAGTTGTTGGTGGCTGAGTATACAGGATCGTTAAAAAATGCAAGTGTCGGGGAGATTTTAAAATGTGCTAGGGAATGTAGTAGTGCATGTGTGTTAATTGTTAATGTTAGGAAAAATAATTCCAGTGCTAATATTATTGAGTGACAGTGTTAGGGTAAAAAAGTGTCAATGCATGTATTATTAAGTGTCAGCGTAAAAAGGTTTAAGAGTTAATCTAAAAGAGTGTCAGTGTAAAAAGTGTCAAAAGTGTCAGTGAATGTATTATTAAGTGTCAGTAAAAATGTGCTCGTGTAAAGACTACCAGTGCATGTATTATTTAAGTGCAAAGAAAAAAAATCCTAGTGTGAAACAGTGACAGCGTAAAAAGTGCCAATGAATGTATTACTTAGTGTCAGAGTAAAAAAAATGTGACAGTGTTAGTGTCAAATAGTGTCAGTATTAGTGTGGGGAAGGCATGTAGCAATGGAAGTAGTTGTGTTTAAGTGTCAGCGACAAAAAAATAGTTTTTCATAACTTTAGAAAAAAAATACTTATTTTTTATAAAACCAACTCTGCTATAAAATAATGCTAAATATTATGCTTATGGGACAGAAAAGCTAAATTATAAATCAACGTCTCTTTGCTTCAATTTTTTTTTTTTTTTAATTTATCAACATCTCTTAGCCGGCAAACATCTCTAAAACACATCCAAATGGCACATTATTCCCATACTAACAAGTAACAACCACTAAACTAATTGACAAAAAATCACACCAGCCGTCCTCAATCTATACCGTCCGATCATTTTGCAGGCCAATTTCATATCATCATATATAACCAAAACACTGCTCCCTCCAAATTCAAGAAGCCCTTTCCAGTTAGTTACTCAAAAATATTTCATCCTTCCCCATTTTACCCCTAACCACTAAGCCATCATGCGTGAGATTCTCCATATCCAAGGAGGGCAATGTGGGAACCAAATCGGATCAAAGTTCTGGGAAGTCGTTTGTGATGAACATGGAATTGATCCAACGGGTCGATACAATGGAAATTCTGAGCTTCAACTAGAGAGAGTTAATGTGTACTATAATGAAGCTAGTGGTGGAAGATACGTGCCACGGGCCGTGCTTATGGACCTTGAACCGGGCACGATGGATAGTATTAGGACCGGCCCATATGGACAGATTTTCAGGCCCGATAACTTCGTTTTCGGGCAGTCTGGGGCAGGGAACAATTGGGCTAAGGGTCATTATACTGAAGGTGCTGAGCTTATTGACTCTGTTCTTGATGTTGTCAGAAAGGAGGCTGAGAACTGTGATTGCTTGCAAGGTTTGTATTCCAACAAAAACATAGAGGATAGTTACCTCATTCTGAACTCCCCTTTATATAATCTAATACCCCAGTCCATAAATGATCTTCCTATTTTTTTTCTAAAGGTACTTTGAGATAATTTTAGGTGAACTTAAGTATCGTAATGAACATCTAAAAATTGGTATTGATAATATTTATAAGGGCGAATTGCATTTGGGCCCCTAAGTTTAGGGGTGTTCTGTGGCAGACCCCATTCAATCACTATTTACATTTTAGGCCCCAAAGTTGTTATTTTGTTAGCATTTTAAGTCTTTTAACCAGTTTTGTTAGAAAAATTCATTAAATAATCACGTGCGAGCCACATGTCACTTAACGGACGATGTTTTTGAAAATTAATTCATTCATTGTTATTTTAAAGCAAATTGAATGAAAATAAATAGTAAAAATGGAAAATTTTCCATTTAAGGGCGTTAAATGAAATTTTCGAAAGTAATAAGATAGAAAATAAAATTTATTTAAAAATATTAAATTGTCAATAAATAATTATAAAATTATTTTTAAAACAAGGCATTAAATGTTTTTTTCAAGTATAATTTAGTATTTTGACTATTTTAATTGAAAAGCAAGAAAAAAATTATTTTTGAACCATAATTAATAGTTTTTAATTTGAGGGAAGAGGTTAAGGGCGGCGGTTGGTGGCCAGGGTGGTGGTCGGAGACGGAGAAGATGACGAAGACAAGAACGGGGTTCGAAAAAAACTATTAAATCCAAATTCTTTATTTGTAGTGGTTTCATTTTATTATTTTAAGCATTTATTTTAAAGTAAATATAAATAATAATTATTGTTCTTTCAAAATATATTTAATTAAATTAGTCAAAGTACAAAATTATACTTGAAAAAACTTTTAATGTCTTGTTTTTAAAATGAATTTTATAATTATTTATTGACAATTTAATATTTTTAAATAAATTTTATTTTCTATTTTATTACTTTCGAAAATTTCATTAAACGCCCATAAATGAAAAAAAAAAAAAAAAAACCAGCTTTACTATTCTATTTCATTCAATTTGCTTTAAAATAACGAGGAATGAATTATTATTCAAAAACATCCTCCGTTAAGTGATATGTGGCTCGCACGTGATTATTTAACGAAATTTTCAAACAAAATTGGTTAAAAGACATGAAATGCTTACAGTATGACAATTTTGGGGCCTAAAATGTAAATAGTGATTGAATGGGGTCTGCCACATGAAAACCCCTTAAATTTTGGGGCCCAAAATGCAGTTCGCCCTATTTATAATGGTGTATCATTAACAAGTTTTAAATTTTTATTAGACTAATTAAATTAATCTTATTTGATCAAAGTACATTTTTATTAAAAATAAAAAATCAGGAAGATCATTTTTTGGGATGAAGTAGATAGATTAAAGGATATGGAAAATTAAAGCATGAAAAAAAAAAAAAAAAAAAAAAAAAGAGGTCAACTCATTAATGTGTGATCTATGCATGTTTTTTTCCCATAAAAATGGTTCATTTTTCTTAAATTGTACACTATTTTAGGGTTGACTTATTTTTCAAAACTGCCAAATAACTGAATGGACCCTATTGATTTGGCAACAACCGAATAACTCCGTTTATTTTCTGTTTCTTTTTTTTCCATAAAAAATGTTTCTAAATTATGAAAAAATGGTGTATATGGAATGCAGGGTTTCAAGTGTGCCACTCTCTTGGAGGTGGAACAGGATCAGGAATGGGAACTCTGCTGATTTCAAAGATTAGGGAAGAGTATCCAGACAGAATGATGCTTACCTTCTCTGTTTTCCCATCACCTAAAGTCTCCGACACTGTCGTCGAGCCTTACAACGCCACCCTCTCGGTTCATCAGCTCGTGGAGAATGCGGATGAGTGTATGGTCCTCGACAATGAGGCCCTTTACGACATCTGCTTCCGCACTCTCAAACTCACCACCCCTAGCTGTAAGTACAAACAAAAACCTAACTCGGAGTTACCTTGTAGGTCCCATGGTTATTTGAAGGACCTACAGAGCCGTGTCCATTTTGTAATTTTAGCATTACTCTCAAACTCACAACCCCTAGTTGTGAGTACTAAGAAAAAAATCTTCTTGGAAACTACTCCACAGGTCTCACAGTTAACTGCAGGATCTACAGATCCGTGTCAATTTTGTCATTTTAGCATTACTCTTACAACTTAATGACAAATTGGTGTGTTTGTACTTGTTTGAATCAGTTGGGGACTTGAATCACTTGATATCCGGAACAATGAGCGGCGTGACATGTTGCCTACGTTTCCCCGGTCAGCTAAACTCCGACCTCAGAAAGCTAGCCGTAAACCTAATCCCATTTCCCAGACTCCACTTCTTCATGGTGGGGTTCGCTCCCCTCACATCACGAGGTTCACAACAATACCGCGCACTCTCCGTCCCGGAACTAACCCAACAAATGTGGGACGCGAAGAACATGATGTGCGCAGCGGACCCACGACACGGACGATATCTCACCGCATCAGCCGTTTTTCGAGGCAAAATGAGTACCAAAGAAGTCGATGAGCAAATCTTAAACGTTCAGAACAAGAACTCGTCCTACTTTGTCGAATGGATCCCGAACAATGTAAAGTCAAGCGTTTGTGACATTGCACCTAAAGGGCTTGCAATGGCCTCAACTTTTATCGGGAACTCGACTTCGATTCAAGAGATGTTTAGGAGAGTGAGTGAGCAGTTTACGGCTATGTTTAAGAGGAAGGCGTTTTTGCATTGGTATACCGGAGAAGGGATGGATGAGATGGAGTTTACGGAAGCTGAGAGTAATATGAATGATCTTGTTGCAGAGTATCAGCAGTATCAGGATGCCACTGCTGATGATGATGTTGATTATGAAGAAGAAGATGATGGGAGTAACGAAAACTGACGGTGTTCTTCAGCCTTACTTCTGCGTATGTTACGTGCAGCCATGAATTAATTGGTAGATGAACAATTATGCTTTTTACATATCCCCGAAAAAAAAAAAAAAAAAAAAAACATCATGTTTGGTGAATTGTGTCCTGCCATCTTTTTGGCAAGTTATGTTCTTATCTTCTGTGTCTGCAATGATCCTTATATTTCATTGCAAGCTTATGTATGCCATAATATTGAGGTTAAAGTTTTAGGAACTCCCATGGCCATAATTTTAAGGTTTTTCTTATAGCTCATATCATAATACACTCATAATTTACCTAGTTTCTAAATCATAAGACAAATCAAACTCAAGTAAACATAAGTAACTCATCTGAGTACATCAGAGCCGTTGATGTTCCTGATGTACTCGAGCCATTTATTCATGAATTGACCTAAAAAAAGCACGCGACTTAAACTGGCAAATCGATAAAGTTCATAGAGTTGTACACGAATCACTTTTTGTAGGCAACGAACAGGCCCCATCTTTGCTCTCCACCAGAACTTCGAACCAACTTTGCCTTCCAACCTCCAACTATATCGTTGTAGTCCTCCTGCACATAGTTACGCAACAAAAGTTAAATATTGGTCTTTGATTTACAACAGCATTTAAGATAATCGAGTGGCAAAAGATAAAAAATAATGGACCCACTTCCGAGAAATCATGGATGAATTCTTCCTTCTCCTTCTCAATTTGATTCAGTTCCTTCTGAAGAACCTTCAGGAACTGGAAAACACGGAATTTGTTAAAAAAGAATATAGTTGTACGAAATTAGAATACAAATGTGTCGTATAATGTTGTATAATACGCCAAAAAGTGAGAAATCAAACGACCTGATCAGTTCGATCCTCAGCAATGACCTCATCAAAACCAGCGTCTCTGAGCATCTGTGGGTTTAATGAAGTAATTACGCATAAAAAGAAGGCACTTTATTTACTACGTATTAAATAGGGTGTGTTATTTGGGTATTGTAACTAGATGATTGAATGAATACCTGGCCATATGTTTCTACATCATGCAAATCATATCCTCTTTGCTTAATATAGGCAGCAAAGTCCTCTGATGGTTTTCCAGCTTTTCTGCAGTAATCACTTATAAGAACTTTGCCTCCTGGCTTCAACCACTTGTAGAAGGATTTAAACAAGGCAGGTGTATCCTAAAAAAAATAAAAAAAAAAACCATTAGATTTCAGTAAAAAAAAAATCCCGATACATCTTGCATTTTGATGTTATAATTGCATAAACAGAAATTAGAACATGCTGAAAAAAGACTTTTTTTTTAAATGTGTGAATGTGAAGTTTACTTGAATGTGGAGTATGGTATCTCGACTATAGATTACATCAAATGAGTTGTCTGGATAAACTTTCTTGGTGCAATCAGCAACCTCAAATTCAACCGAACATTTGCGCCCGATTGCCCGTTCAAGAGCAAATGCAATCATATTCACAGAGAGATCAATGCCAACGACATGCACATCGAAGTCCTCGGACATATAGAAGTCACCTCCCCCAATGCCACATCCCACATCTAGGACCTTTTGACCAGGCTTAAGATCCAGTTTTGCAACAAATTCCTTTGTAGTATCTGTCAAGATCATTAATTCACTCATCAGTTAGATTTTCTTTTTCTTTTTGATCAGTTAGATTTTTCTTCTTTTTCTCGTGAAATTTGGGACCCAATAGTGTGTAAATACAAATATAGTTAACGGGCATACCAAATCCTCCTGTGCTCACATAGCCATTTCCAAAGATGCGCTCATAACGCAATATGCCATTAGATTTGTATTGGACATTATCCAAAAACTGCTGGAAATCCCCATCATTATCTGAAACAACTTTCTGCCATATCCAGCATATCTGCACCAAATAAATGGCATGATTGAATCCTTGTTGACAGTGTGAAAAAGAGAAGAAAGAAACTGAAAATGTGTGAGCAACAAATCTTATTACCTGATTTTGATTCTTCTTACTTTTCACGTAAGCTCCAATGCATTTGCAGCCAATAAGTGAGACTTCAAATGAGTTACCAGATCCATCTTCTGTACGACAATCTTTGAAAAGCTACAATGAAATATCAATCACAAAAAGGAAGTAAATGATCAGGTTGGTCTTCATATAACGTAATCTTGATGCAATCAAACCAACTTATACACATTTAATTGCACGTCAATATGGCAAAAAAAGTAATATCATAGAAAAAAAGATAAAATGAGGATGAAATATAAATGGAAGATTACATACTACTAACAATTTGACTCAAGTTCCTACAGGGTTTATATGAAGCACCAGTGCAGTCTGTAAATGCTGAAGAATTTTCTGCTAGGCTAAAACTCCACAGGTATGAATATAAAAGCAGTGTATGTATATATATTTATATTAGAATCATAATGCGAGTCGCTTGTAGAAGGAATGCAGATGTATTATGTTTATGTATGTGCGTGTTTCTTTTGTCAAAGGAAAACCGAAAATACAAAAAGAAACTATGAACTTTTGCTAACTATGTATTACGAGAAGTTGACTAAATCTCCAACCTTGGTATAAAATCTTGGTTCTCGGTAGTGAGTAGGGTTGTGTTTTCGCTTATGGTCTCCAGATTGATGGAAGCATGACTCTCTGAAGAAAATATACCCACCAACCTTCAACCACATGGCGAATCTTTTAGCAACATTTTCAACCTGCAACAAGTGAAAAAAAATCTCAAGTAGTTTGAACATTGACTCAAGTATTATTGCAATTGTTACCAGCCGGTTAGATCCAAGAACTGATCATTGTGTCAAATCAAAGTCAAAGAGATTCAAATTCAAATATTACTCCAATTGTATAGCAACAGCCCTTAATTTTTAGACTTATCAAATCACTCTTTGGTTGTAACAGAGGTAGCACTTGATAAGAACTTGCTCTCTCTCTTCTTTTTTTTTTTTCCACTTTTTATTGGTTTGGGGAGGCCACTAGATCACAAAACTAACTCTTTAAGCCCGTAGATCATCAAATGGCTCAAATTCAAATTAGCAACTCCAAGAATGCACCTAAGTTACCATATGTAGAGAAGCATAAGTGCAAGAGAGAAAACCAGCGTGCAGTTGAACTGATACAAGTGACCACGTGATAACGTCTTTGTAGGTTAAAACTCTATTCCGAATTGGTGAATGCGTGAATCTCAAGGAGATGGTTCATTTTCCCTTAAAAACTACCCGTTAGTTTAGGAATGAACTAGTAGATAAGCATGATAATAGCTTTGGTGCTTTGGAAGGCTGTGTGGTAATAGTTGCATAGCCTGCTTTTGGAACAGAGTACAAGTTGCCATAATTTTTACAGTACTTCAGAGCTAAGAAATTGTTAAAAGGGCATAAGATCGGATGGTTGGACCCTTCAGGTATGGAATACTTATAACATTCAGTACGAATCACAAGCGAACAGAGAGTGAAGGCTTGATTTGTTTGGTCCCATTTAAACAGGTTAAGTTCTAGATAACTTGGTGGTTAAACAAGTAAAGCTTATGAAAGGCTTTGATCTAAGATCCTCTAAGGATCATCTTGACAATTTGTTTCTTGGCAAGGAACTATTACATGATATAAGCATCGTAAACATTGAGCTGAATAATAATGATCACACATGAAAAGATTTTCTATAGCCACAATAGCACACAATCACGATCTAACTTAAGCTTCATTAAACTTGTCTACTTATCACTTATCACACTGTAATAGAAATTGTGTTGTTATTAAGAACACCGGGAGTAAAGTATAGAAATTTTACCTCCTCGTCAGAAAGATACATGAGCAACCAGTTAGAGAAAATCAAGTCAACTGATTCTGCTGGAATTTGCAGGTCTGGAGAGGTCACATCAGCACACAGAAATTTGACATTTTTATGATGCCCATTAATGCTTTCATTCTGCAAGCCATCCAATACAGAGCAAATATAACAGAGTACCAAAAAGAATATTGAAAACGATGCGGATCTGTTTACTTATGGAGAGAAATATTATATTTCTCTAAGGGACACAGACCTTCTTTATCGCACTTTCAATGAAGTCAATCGCAAGAACTTCGCCCGCCTTCTGAGCTAATTCACCTGTGAAACGACCAATGCCAGCTCCCAGTTCAACAACAGATTTCCCTTCATACGAAGGGAGTAGCGAGAGTACCTGAATTGATCATGCAATGGGTGAGGTCTCAAATAAACAACAGTGGCACAGATTCAAATTGACAGAACAGAAACAATAATGTGTCCATTCCTGTGGACGGATCTTATTTTATACAAAGATCTAATTCAGCTGCAATTGAGATACAATTCTATTTTCATTGGGTCTGAATCAGTCTGATAAGTTTGTCCCCTACATAATTTTTTTGTGTGTGTATTTGAAGATAGGTAATTTGTAAGAGAATGAGTCCAAGAAGAAAACTGCCCTTATGCATTCTAAAAAAAAAAAGGATAGTCCAATAGGAAAATCAGCCTTATACAGAACTATTCGATTACAAAAAGATAATTATTTTTTCTGTTTCTGTTTGTCCTAAAAAAATGGTCCAGTTTTTAGAAAAAGGCAATAATTACTGTGCGATCTCAAAATGTATATTCAAGATAAGGCAACAATAACAAAACTTGACTTGACAAACGGGACAAACAGAGTAAAATAGAGTGTGACAGTGATATTGTATGACCAACCAATCAAATACTCGGCCTAATGCAGTCCTTTTACTTTGCTTTAGCTACAATTTTAACCCTCCTATTTGTTCTTTAGCAGTTATAACCAACGTACTATTAATATAATCCATAAGTACTCCAACCCTCTAACTCCGTCCTTTTTTGTTAACAAAGCCTCTATTTCCATCAATATTTTTTTAACAGAATGTGATTTTTCAACTCTCGTACTAGAATTTCAATGTCTCTCCAAGCCGTGGCGGAGCAAGATTTTTTTTTTTTTTTGAAGGGGGGCAAAAACATTTTTCTTCACTCAATGAAGGCAATATAAAATTTAGTGCTTATTTTTCTTTACTCAAAGGGGGGCAAATTTTAATGAATTACCCTAAAACCCCTAAATTCGTATAATTGTTGCACTAATAAAAAGAGCAATTTTAAAATCAAAGGGGGGCAATTGCCCCCCATTGCTTACCTTTTGATCCGCCAGTGTATCCAAGTTCATCGTTTGGTCAAGATTTTAAACTTACAATAAAAATCATTATAAATAGGTTTAGACTCACATTCAGTTAAAAAAAAATAAAAAATTTGACGGAGATAGAAGTTGAGTTAATAATTATCAACGGGGTCAGAGGGTGTGGGGAAAGAATGAGTGATCGTATTCATAGTAGGTAGCTTAAAATTGCTATAAAGATACCTGAGTTTCTTAAAATCGAAAAAAGTAAAATAGTTAAAGTAAAAATGGTTAGACCAACAATAATCTGAGATATAATATTTGGTTGAACCGTTGAACTCTTTTTAAAAAGTGTCACACTGTAATTGGTCATTAATATCTTGACTAAATATGTCTTCCGTGCAATGATTCGGGAAGCAAGGTCAATATCTTTTCTCTTCTAGTCCATTCGTCCAAAATAAGTGTCCATTAATATCACTATCCAGCTCAATATCTTTTACTCCCTCCGTTCTTTAATATAAGTCGTTTTAGACTCTCAATTTTGTCCCTTTTTATAAGTCGTTTTAGCTTTTATTTGGTTTTTAGACCAAAATGCCCATCTTTAATGCTTCCTTAGTTTGTGTAAGGTAGTTGAAGAGAGAAAGAAGTCTTTATTTGCATTAAATTAATACTAAGAGAGAGAAAGGATAATTTGGAAAGTTTAAAGAAGAGTTATTGCTTCCTTGGTTTGTGTAATTTTTGCTAAAACGACTTATATTAAGGAACGGAGGGAGTATGTGGTATAACTTTACTAGTCCATTCGTCCAACTGATATCACTAGCAAGCTCAATATCATTTCGGTGCTAACTTTACTAGTCCATTCTCCAAAATAAGTCTCTATATATTGATATCACTAGCAAGCTCAATATCTTTTCGTTATTAAGTAACTTTATTAGTCCATTTGTCCATAAGTGTCTATTTTTTCTGGCGCGGACCATGACCATTAATAGCCCAATTGAAAATTAACCTAATACTCCCTCCGTTCCTATTTACCTTACAAAAATTGCTATTTTGGGTATCCCTATTTATATTACAAAATCCCAAAAAAGAAACTTTTTATTACTTTTTAAATAGTGGGACCCACTTGTTATACTCACAACAACTATCCACTTACTTTTCTCTACCCCACTTTCTCTCTCACACTCAACTATCTACACTCACAACACATCAACTTTACAATCATTTTCTTAATTTTTGTGCAAAGTCTCATTTTTGTAAAGTAAATAGGGACGGAGGGAGTATAGTGAATCCAAATACTTGTAACGGTGTAATCAAATATCCAAATTCAAATTCAACTGCAGTAGTGGGAAAATCAGATAAATACCTCAGGGCGTTCTTCTTTGTCTAGGTCAGAAGCTTGGGAATCGAGCATCATAGCCTCAACAGTAAGATCAACCGTATGCTCCATCCAATAATTCTTCTGAATCGCACGTTCTTCAACTGAATCATCATAAATAACAACAATGTATATAAATTTACAGCACAAATTTTAAATTAAGAATAATAATAATAATAATAAACAACAAAATCATGGATGATTTGTCAAAAAAAAAAAAAAAAAAAAAAACATGGATGAGGCATTTATTCAGTGACAGTCACCTTGCGTAGCAGCCATTGATTAAATTCCAAAAACTCGTTAATTCGATAGAGAATTGGTTATTGTATTAATTAATTTTGAGCGGAAATGAAAGTGAGAGAGGAGATTGAATTGGAAAGTGTGATTGGGGCTATGAGCCTTCAATGGCAATGCGAGATCTGGAGAAGGATCTCGATCTTCGGTTAAAAGATCTACCCTTTTGCTGCATAGACCAGAGAAAAACTCTGCTATCAATTCTCAAAGCTCCCTGATTTTTTTGCTGCTATGGAGTTCACTATTTATAGACTGATTTTTGGCACCAAGTTGAGACTTGGGGAAACCACACACACACACACACACACACACACACACACACCCCTCCCTGCACAAAGTGACATGCAATTTTTTATTGGGTTAATGACAATTTAGGGCATGAACTCAAAGGGGCCGTTTAAAAGGGGTCTCGATTTTTTTTCGCTAAATCAGGGCTCAAAATCAATTTTTTTGCAATTAGGGGCTTTCTGACGGTTTCCGTCAAAAACCACCGTTAAGTGGACATGTGCGTTGCACGTGACTTTTCGTTGAGGACAATCCTGTTTGGGTTAATGACAATTTAGGGCCTGAACTCAAGGGGGCGTTTAAAAGGGGCCTTGACTTTTTTTTTCGCTAAATCAGGACTCAAAATCAATTATTTTTTTTTTGCAATTAGGGGCTTTCTGACGGTTTCTGTCAAAAACCACCGTTAAGTGGACATGTGCACTGCACGTGACTTTTCACTGAGAGAAAATTGGGCAATCCCGTTTAGATTAGAAGAAACGCAAGACACAACCCATGCTATAAGGTAAAGAAGTCGAGTTAGGGAATATATGTGACGAAAGCTAATTCATTTACCTAATTATTATGGAATTTATGTAACTGTTTTTTTGGTGCTTTATTTTACATGTAGAATTTGACAATTGACACTCGCAAATTAATTAACTTGTTTTGGTTTATCTTTCAGATTTAGTTAAAGAGCGATTGAATTTTAGGCACTTGTAATTGAACATATACCTAATATTTTTGTAACATTTTCTGTTAAAAATAAATATCTTCTCATTTCTTCTGATATGAAACTAATATGCTCCACAATATAGATACGCCCAAAAAAACCAGGAACCGACAGAACCGGAACCGAGAACCGGCTATACCTGGGAACCATCGGAACTGGGAACCGAACCAGGAACCGTGCAGAGCCGGTTCGAATACGGGTCCAAGGATATTAGAACTGTGGAACCACCGGTTACGAAACCGAGAACCAGAACTATGGAACCGAACGGTTCCAACGGTCACTTACCTCAATTTCAAGCCTTCCAGAGTTCCAGCGCCTTTTTCTGACCTCCTAGTCATTATTAAAAGAGGAAAGAGCACAAAATCAACTTCATCTCATCCACCAACATCACTACCGGTGCAAGATGATAATGCCTACTATACCTCTTATGATGGGGGGTCTTGGTGTGAAAATATGGGAGGACATGACAGAAACGAAGAAGTGATGGCATTCAACGTACAACAACAACAAAATGAAGTAGAAGGTGACGTGCATGATACACAACCCATGGCCACGAGAAAAGGTCGAGCTCGAGCGCCTCCCCGGGAACCGAAACTGGAACCGTTTGAGCATGTCTACACCACAAGATGAAGACGAAATAAAGTCATGTGAGAATTGAGTAGTTTGTGTACCATTCAAATAATTTGGTTTGCCCAATTTGCCCTCAGTGAAAAGTCACGTGCAGCGCACATGTCCACTTAGCAGTGGTTTTTGACAGAAATCGTCATAAAGCCCCTAATTACAAAAAAAAAAAAAAAAAAAATTGATTTTGATCCTGATTTAGCGAAAGAAAAAGTCAAGGCCCCTTTTAGACGCCCCCCCCCCCTTGAGTTCAGGCACTAAATTGTCATTAACCAAAACGGGATTGCCCCATTTGACCTCAGCGAAAAGTCACGTGCAACGCACATGTCCACTTAACGGTGGTTTTTTATGGAAACCGTCAGAAAGCCCCTAATTGCCAATAAAAATTGATTTTGAGCCCTGATTTAGCGGGAAAAAAAAATCGAGGCCCCTTTTAGACGCCCCCAACCCTTTTGAGTTCAGGCCCTAAATTGTCATTAACCCTTTTTTATTTCTTATTATTACTCCTTCAGTTTCAGATTAGATATTTTTTTTTAAAAAAAAAATTGATCAAAAATAAAATTTAAGAAAAATAAAAATTATTTTTAGACGGAGATAGTATTTGTTTTATTATTATTTTTTGAAAATGACATATTCTGTCTATTTATATCATTTTTAAGGAGGACAGAGTCTATTTATAAAATTAAAAATGGAGTAGTATGTATCGCTCTTGCAATCTTTTATCTTCACATTTTCAGTACAAGCTCTGTACGAATTATAAGAATACATTACTTTTTATTATTGCAAATTTCTGAAGGAAAATATTAATTAACTATTATTCCACTAAAAATGCTTATTGTAATCCTTTTATCCTGGAAAAAATATCATATTTTCCATTTTCTCTTGTTTCAAAATAAATGTCGTTGAACGGAATAAACCGAGTACTATCCCTTGGGCTGGACCATGGCTGGACTAAGCCCAACTGAAGTATCCAAAAGCCCAAGAACATATGGGCCCACTCTACTCTACGTCAAACACCTTGACATCTTCACATGGTTGTCGCTAGAAGACGAGGACCAACATATAACTCGGCTTGTGACCATGCCGAGGTCTAATCTCCCCTAAATTTCGGGCTCTGATGAGCCTACACTCCTCATTTTAACTCAAACCAAAGACAATGAGTTACGGCAGAACTCAGGCACGTCAGTAACTTGGTCAAGACTCCAGGACTTTCCCTAGTCTCACTCGGAGTCTGACAAAGTCCAAGATACATACAAACATGGGAATATTCTTTACTAACAGAGATCTTTTACAACAAGGAAATTACGAATACAATCTTCATCAGGATTCTACTTTCCTAAATAACAGTCCAATACCAAAACGGAATCACTGACTCCCTTATCAAGTCAGGACTAGTCCACCGGCATCTATATAAGAACGCATCCACACACCTATTGAGGTATCAAATTCTCTTGGCTCAACTCTTTTCAATTGATTTCATATATTTTCTGTCATAATCAGATTCTTATTCTTACGCCGGAGGGCCTTCGCTGGAGACGCCCCAGCTAGTTTACGTGTGTTTCGTGTGTTTCAGGCCAATCAAGGATTTGTTGCTGTGATTATCCGAACCATTGGATCAGGGCTGATCCGATACGATTTTGGCATCATCAGTCGTCTTACTAAAAATAGGGTATGAAGTTTGATGTTCTTCCTATACTACTCATTCCAATAGGCACAAGCATTGCAATGTCATAGAAGGTGTCTGTTGGTCCCAAAGGGCAACAAGGGTATAGAACCGCTAGAGGGGGGTGAAAAGCGGTTTAAAATCTTTTTCGAAATACCCTTGAAAATCAACCAAGTGCTTATCAGTTTGGTCTATTGCGGTTTAAAGCACTAGAACCGCTCAGATAAAATGCACAGCGGAGTTGCGGTTTTGGCCAAACTGAATTATAAAGAGTAGGGCAGTTTAAGTGGTTGAAAAAGGAATGATGCAACTGACAAGGCACAACTGAAGTATCAATGAAGTATGCAAATCATTTATCAAGTCATTTCACATAAGAGTAAATAAAGCTCATAAACAGAAATGTAAATGACAAGACAGAAATTAAAGATCAAAGACACACAATTTGAAGAGGTTCGTTCTTGAAAAAACTACGTCCTCTACCTAGGTGGTTAGCCTAGGATTTTCTAATAGCTACTAGACTTGTATTGATTTAGAGGAGTTTTTACAAGATTACAAACGAATCCAAACTCTAAATAAACAATCTAACCTAACAATGCTATTATAACAACCTGTGTTTTCGAAGTATATAATCTATAATAAAATATACTCCGGGTGTGTGGTGTGGAAAGAAATCAAGAGCTCAAAATATCTAAGTGATGGCGAGCAAGTGATTACTTTCTGTGCAAGGCTGAGTTGTGATGATTTGAAGGCTTGAAGCTTTGATGAAGAACTCTGGGTTTGCTAAGGAGATGATGAAGATATGAATATCTGGGTTTTCAATCTTCAAAGCAAACTTGAATACTTGGGATATTCTCTTTGAAGCTCAGCAACCTTCATTGTTGAGAAATGAAGGCTATTTATAGTGAAGGCATTAGTGACCGTTGGACAAAGAGGTGAGTCATTGTATGGCGGTTCTATGCGCTGTCACAATCCCATTGGTTGACCTGTCACTGTCATCCTTTGCTTTTCCTTTGTGGCAGGAAGTTGTTGGATCACTACCTAGTTGTTGGAAAAGTACAACGGTAACTTTTCAAAAAGCGAGACAAACCGACATTCCAAGAATAACTGAAATATGACTTGAAGTTTAAGGACAAGTCACCAGTCATTCATTTACAGATGTAAAGTGAATGTTTGTCTTCAAGGAGTAAATGACAGCAATAACTTCTTCAATATCTTGGTCGGCGGTTCCACCAGATGCATGTGCGATTTCATGAATGAACTTGAAGTACGGTTTCATCAAAGACACAAAATGGGGTTTGATGAAGGACTTAAGGCACCATGCTGGTGGTTTGAAGATGGCGTCTTGAGTGACACTAAACCGCTATTGATAAACCGAACATAACTCAGCCTAACTACTAAAAATCTAGAAATTGACTTGTCTAAAAATTGAAGTATAACTTCATTACATGTAAACCTAAAGTCCACAGAAAAGACACGTGGAATGGGTCAATCAAATCAGGTGGGTGTATTAACAATGAATCCTAACAATCTCCCCTTATTTGATTGATGCCATTACCACACTATGATAGAGCAAACATTGTACTTGGTAAAAACATGCTCAAATGAATATGTATTGAAACTGCATGTCCCAAGTCAAATGCACACACAATGCTAGATCATAGATTTCTAATCTATCAACAAACAAAGGAAGTGAAGGACAGATAGAAAAGAAATACATTCAGATGCATATTTAGAAATGTGATTATGAAAATCAGATATGCATGTTTAAACTGAATGTTTAAAACACATACACTTAGAAAAAATTTTCATGATGAATAGTGCATGAGTTTTTAGAAATGCATTGTTCCACAAACAAGTAGTTTGAATAAACAAAGTTTTGGAATATTGGATGCAATGCATTCATTTTCATTATAATCCTTTAAAGGTTTTGGAAGTTACAAATTACAAGGAAAATAATGAAAGGCAACACTGATTACAAAAGGATAGAAAGAAATCTAGTCAGTTCTATCAGGAACCCTGGCGGCGGCTTGGTCTGCGGTTTTAGCAGTATCAGAAGGCTCAACTAGGAGGGCGGTTTCAAACACGTATTCAGCTGACTTAAGACGAAGATGGGTCGGTTCATTTACCTTCTCTAAGATTTTTTCAGAAAGCTTCTTCAGGTCGTTGGCATAATGAACTAAGTAGTCAGTTGATGAAACCGTCAGATCAGCTAGTTGGTCTAGCTTCTTCTCTAGAGCCTCATTCATTTCTTGGGCCGCTTCAAGTCTGAGAGAAGTCAGCTCATTTAGAGTTTCAAGCTTATGTTCTATTTTGAGTTGGTTCTCCAGAAGGGTTTCTATCTTGAATTCCATCCTCTCAATCCGAGGGTCAATAGCATTCTCCCTCTTAATGGCATCAACAAGGAAGGGCAGAGAGGAAAGAAATGCAGATTGGGTAAAAAATGAATCCAGAACAAATTGAATCTTTACTGGATCAGTTTCAAAAAGGGAGGAAGGGGAAGGAATGACAGAAAATGAAGTGTAGGGAAGAGAAGGGGAAATGGAAAGAAGTTGGGTATTGGAGAGAGGAATGGAAGTATAGGGAGAGAACTGCCATCTATAAAGATATGGAAATACAATGCAGTTTATCCTAAAGAAAAAATGAGAGCAGAGAGAAAAGATGACCTCAACTGCTAGATCTTCAATGATTTGATCAAGAGTTGAAGCAATGAGTAGATCTGAAGCAGCCTGAGACTCATTGGTTGTAAAGATTGCGAAAGGATTTGGACGACCAGAATTGATTCGTTGCTCTTCATGCTTGTTGGCGGCTCTAAGGATGGCTCCATGGCGGTTGGCTTTGGAAGAAGTAGCTCTAAACCTCTTTAGGTAAGCCGCGATGTCCTGTGCACACTTCCTTTTCAAAGAACGCGGTTTGGGAGTCCTAACTGCAACTTTGAACTCAGGCAAAACCGAAGGGGAAGAGATATTGATCAGTTGCGGTTGAGCCGACGGTTGAGCCGATGGACTGAAGGGCAGTGCAGGGGATCTAGAAGGTGAAGGAGTGCGCTCTGGTGAGTCAAAATCTAGCTTTCGTTTCAATGAAGGAGGAGCGGTTTCAACCAACATGGGGTCTATTCCGGCCTTTCTCAGTTCAGCTCTTTCTCTTAATTCCTTTGCAAATGAACCTTCAATGGGTGAGTGATTCTTCTTGTCATGAGCTTCAGTGAAGTCCACTGCACCAGGTGGCCTTGATTGCCAGTGCTCCACAAAATCATATTTCTTGATCAATCTTCTCTTCTTCTTCAGCGGTTGAACCTCAAGATTGTCATCATCTTGCTCAGGTTCATCTTGAACTGCCTCAGACATATTAATATGTTCAGGAGCATCTACATCCACAATAACCTCAGCCACAAACTGTTCCGCAGTTTGATCAGGCTGAACCGCGGCCTCAGACATGTCAGTCTGCTCAGGCTCGGTTTGAGTAGAAGGTTTGAGGTTGGGAAGGGTAGAAAAGATTAGCTGTAACTGTTATTCAGTGAATTGAACAGTTGGTAGTTTGAGAGGGGATTTTGGAGGTGAGATAGGTTTGGGTTCAGAGGTGGTGGCTCTCAGTTTTCTCATGAGATTCACATCTTGTGCAAAATTCATGGATTTTTCAACATTTGGCTTTATTGGGGAAAGGGGTTTTATCTGGGGTTTAGAAGAGGTAGGTGGAGATGATTTAGTGAAGGGAATTGGTTTAGATGAAGGTGGAAGCGGTTCAGAAGAGGGATTGGATAAAATAAGGAAGGATTTTGGTAAGGATGGTTTTGGAGGAAGATTGGATGAGGGTTTGGAAGTGTCAGTAACTTTGGCTTTCTTCTTTCTTGGAGCCGCGGTTTCCCTGGGTTGAGCCGCAGGGATTGCAGGCTCCCCCTCAACCGCAGACTCCCTCTCAACTGGAGCCTCAGTTCCATCCAGGCTAACTCCTAGCCTATTCAAGGTGGCAGTTTGAGCTGCTTCTCTAGCTCTTGAAGCTGCGGCTTGATCTGCTATAGCACCGGCATAAGGTTTGCCTGACTTATTGAGCCGAGCCTCAGGATAGGGTCCTCTCTGCTCTTCAGGCAGAGGATCAGCATTCCATACCGCTTGTGCAAACCGCCATCCAAATCCGGTTCTGAAAGCATAAAGTTTTGAAGCACCAAACAAGGTCTTCTCATTCGGTTGCACCCACTCAGCTTCGTTTTCCATAGAAGCTTTAAAGATAACATAATCTTGATGCAGGAACTTTGTCAAAAGCCTGCAGTGGGTTCTGATCTTCATTTTTCCAGCGGCTTTGGCAGATGTATGGCGGCTGAGGGCATTGATCATTTCTTGCATTATGATTCTTGGCCAGTGCAGCTTCTTCCCTTTGTAGATAGCCACACAGTAGTTGTACTTCTCAGTAGTGAAGTTGTTATGATTGCCATTCTTATACATCACTCCAGTATCTACTAAATCACACAATATTGCCATAACCTCTCCAAACTCCTTCTTGGGTGTGGTCTTAGTGTTGAAGACAGAGACCCCTAAGAGCTCCTCAGTAGTTCGGCTGACTAACTCTGGTTTGATGGAAAGAATTCTGGAGTTTTCTAAACCAGCCAGGATAGCCACTTTTGAAGCAGATAGAACCACATCTTTTAGTGGACTTGATGGCATTTTCAGTCTTAACTTCCCCAGACTCTAAATTTCTGATTTCTTCACCTCTTCCATTCAACAGAGGGACCATAGAGACAATCCCATTGTCAAAAAATTCTGCACAAATTTCCTTATCAAACTTTGGTTCATCTAATTGGAACAGGGGCAGCAGTTTCGATGACTCAAGCAGAGCTATCATTTTCCTTCCAACTGAATCAGCTTCAAATTCGGCTTTAATGATTTGGGATCCAGGTACAAAGTTGGATTCATCCTAAAAATAATCAAAGTTAGTAAGAGATTAGTGCAAGCAGTTTGATAACCCAAACATACAAACCGCTACAATGAATTCTAACAATGAAATAGGCGGTTGAAGCAAAACAGGGGTAAAATGGTAAACACCCAAAACTAGACATGAAAAAGGATTTGAAAAAGGATTTGAATGCATGAAGAACATGATGAACAGGGGATAAACATGCAAAACAAAAACTTAATCAAAACATGAAAGATATATACTAAAAGATTCGAAAAGAGCAGATACTAACAAAGTTCTAAAAGAACAAGTTCAAATAACAAACCCAGAACATAGTATCAAAAGAAATACGAAAGAACACCCGATAACCCAAAAATCAAAATTGCTCAAAAATTGAACAACAGACAAGAAATAAACATCAAACCCAGCATATATGAACACATGTAAGCATAATCAACCAAAAATTGAACGAAAAAGCAAAGAAAGACATTAGAAGACGAACAAGCTTTTGCGAACAACAATGGCGGAAAAAGATGAAATGCTAGAGTGAAGGGTTCAAGAAATCATACCATATCGCCTTTGGATGTTTTAGATGTAGATGGAGCAAAAGGGTCGGATGATTTCTTAGGTGCCATTTAAATTTTGAAAAAAAAGTATGAGAAATTTGGAAGAAGAGAACAGAGTGCAGAAGAGAGAGATGAATGATGAAGAAGGTAAAAAGGTAAAAAGAAATAAACTTTGTCTTTTATACTCAAATAACTGTTCCTCGGGTAATGGAACGACGAGAATGGCGCACGATGGTCTCCAGTTGGCGTCCCACGTCACATAGAATTTAATGCGGCAGAGAAAATTGCAAAAAGGTCCTTATAATTGATATGACATAAAGTATGGACTAAAATGCAATTTCATACCTGAGCAGTTTGATTGAGCAAACCGACTTACCTTACATCTTCAGCGGTTTTCATGAAACTGATGTCTCTCTAATCTGATGGCGGTTTGTATGTTTAAACCGAATGACTTTGCTTTCTTGTCGGTTTTGAAAGAACCGATTTCATTTATTTTGACTCGTCAGTTTGATGGAGTATCTTGTACCGAACCATTTATTGATGCGCTTTCAATTATGACAGAACCGCACACTAGATGACTTTTCTAAGCATAGCAAAAACACTTAAACAAAAGATATTAGAAATAATATATATAGATATGATATCTTAAGTTAGTTCTAACATACCCATTTCTCCTCGTAAGTGATAGAACCTGGAATTTTCAAGCGGTTTGGTGAGGATATCAGCAATTTGATCATCTGTTCCCACCTTTACTAGAAAAATGTTTTTCTTTTCGACATGGTCTTTGAGGAAATGATATCTTATGTCGATGTGCTTGGTTTTTGAGTGCTGAACTGGATTGTTGGAGATGGATATTGCAGCAGTGCTATCACAGTAGATAGGGCAGTTTTGTTCAAATATCCCGTAGTCCTCCAACTGCTGTTTCATCCAGAGAATTTGAGAGCAACAGCTTCCAGCCGCTATATATTCAGCTTCAGCGGTTGAGACTGAAACCGACGCTTGTTTCTTGCTGGACCATGACACAAGCCACGTTCCAAGGAACTGACAAGTACCACTTGTGCTCTTTCTGCTTATCTTACATGCTGCAAAGTCAGCATCTGAATAACCTAATAGATCAAATGAAGATTCTTTGGAGTACCAAAGTCCAAGGTTAATAGATCCACATAAATATCTAATAATACGTTTAACAGCAATAAGATGAGATTTTCTAGGATCAGCTTGAAATCTAACACAAACACTGAACATGATATCTGGCCTACTAGCAGTTAAGTAAAGTAGAGAGCCAATCATACCTCGGTAGAGAGTTTGATCAACTTTCTTACCATGTTCATCTCGATCCAAACTGCAGGCCTTAGGCATTGGGGTATCAACTGGTTTAGCGGTTTCAAGCCCGAACTTCTTTATCAAATCTTTAGTGTATTTGGCTTGGTTGATAAAGATCCCATCATGGCATTGCTTGACTTGGAGTCCAAGAAAGAATGTCAACTCTACCATCATACTCATTTCAAATTTACTCTTCATTAGCTTCTCAAACTTAACACACATAGTTTCATTAGTAGAACCGAAAATAATATCATCAACATATATTTGAACTAATAATGAATGACTTTTGTGTTTAGCTATAAATAGAGTTGTATCAATTTTACCTCGAGAGAAGCCTTGTTCAATAAGAAATTTAGATAGAGTGTCATACCATGCTCTTGGAGCTTGTTTGAGTCCATACAATGCTTTCTTGAGTTTGAAGACATGATTTGGAAATTTGTTGTCTTCAAATCCTGGCGGTTGAGCTACATAGACTTCTTCTTGTAGTTTACCATTCAGAAATGCACTCTTCACATTCATTTGATATAACTTGAATTTCTTAAGGATGCATAGGCCATGAACAATCTTATGGCTTCAAGTTTGGCAACAGGGGCAAAAGTTTCATCATAATCTATGCCTTCTTCTTGCCTATAGCCTTGAGCAACCAACCTAGCATTGTTTATTGTTATAGCACCACTTTCATCCATCTTGTTTCTATATACCCATTTTGTTCCAATTACAGTATGATCATTGGGTCTTGGAACTAGGGTCCAAACTCTGCATCTTTCAAACTGATTGAGCTCTTCTTGCATTGCAGCTACCCAACTTGGATCAGTTAGAGCTTCATCTACCTTCTTCGGTTCCATCTAAGACAACAGAGCAGTTGAGAACAAACTGTGAACATCTCTGTGAGTCAAACTCCCTCTGGTTTGGACACCAGTACTGATAGGACCAATAACGTTGGCAGTTGGATGGTCTCTATGCTCATTAATTTCAGGAGGGAGGTTGTCTAGAACCACTATTTCTTGAAGATTTTCCAGAGGAGGATCATCTTGATAATCATTGAAATCTTCATTGAAGGTGATGATTGGAACTGGTTCAACAGTTTGAATGGGATCAGAAGACAGCGGTTCAACAGTTACACCATCAGCGGTTTGAGTAGGTGCGGCTGAAGAACTGGATGTAGCAGTTTCAGTAGGATGGTTGTCAGTTGCTCTATGTCTAGTGCCTGTCTCAAAATCACTAAAATCATTAGCAACATTTGGAGCCATATGTGGCTCAAGGAGAGCATGTTCATCAAATGTAACATGGACTGACTCTACAATTTTTAAAGATGTCTTATTGAAACAACGAAAAGCTTTGGAGTGTTTAGAATAAGCAACAAAAATACCTTCATCGGCCTTAGCATCAAATTTACCTCGATGCTCTTTGCCACTGTACAATATGTAGCACTTGCATCCAAATATCTTGAAGAAGGCAATGTTGGGTGATCTGCCTCTCCACAATTCATAAGGAGTCTTGTTATGAACTTTGATGATAAGGGAGCGGTTCTGGGTGAAACATGCGGTATTGACAGCTTCGGCCCAGAAGTATTTGGGAAGCTTGGTTTCTGCAATCATAGTCTTTCCTGCTTCAATCAAAGTTCTGTTCTTTCTTTCCACTACTCCATTCTGTTGTGGGACTCCAGCGGCAGAGAAATTATGATCAATTCCATGATCATCACAATATTGGGCAACACCATTGTTTGTAAATTCGGTTCCATTATCTGAACGCACAGCAACAATGTCATCCAATTTCTGAGTTTGGAGCTGTCTAAAGAGAGCGGTTACGATGCCATAAGTATCATCTTTAGAGGCCATCATTTCCACCCATGTATATCTTGAATAATCATCAACCACCATAAGTGTATAGCGGTTTCCTCCTATACTGGCGGTTGGGACAGGTCCAAATAAATCCATGTGCAGCAGTTGCAAACAGCGGTTTGTTGAAGGAGCGGTTTTACTAGGAAATGACTGTTTGGGCTGCTTTCCAAGCTGGCATGCTTTACACTTTTCATCATGATGGTCAGCCACTTTGGGTAGTCCTTTTACTAGACCATCCCTGTGCAGTTTTGCTAGATACTTGAAGTTCAAGTGGCTGAGCCGCTTATGCCATAACCAGCTGCTTTCACTTATATTTTTGGCTACAAAACAGAGGTCAGCAATAGAAACAATATTGCTTAAATCTATCATATAAACATCACCTGTTCTGTTGCCAGTCAGTAGAGTGACTCCAGAGGAAGCATCTTTGATATAACAGCTAGTTGATGTGAAGATGCAGTTCATTCCTTTGTCACAAAACTGACATATGGAGAGAAGGTTGTGCTTGAGTCCTTCTACTAGTGACACATTTTCAATAGTCACATTTCCTCGTTTGATTGCTCCATATCCTACTGTTTCTCCTTTCTTGTTGTTACCAAACACTACTGGGGGACCTTTCATTTGGATGAAACTGCAGAGTAGTTCAGAATCTCCAGTCATGTGTCGTGAGCATCCACTATCCAAATACCAGAGATCCTTCTTCTTCTTAGTGGTTCCAGCTATAAAACATGAAATCTGAAAAATAAACATGAAAGGTTTTGGTCCCCCTTATTCCTTGGGTCATAGGGTTAGCAGCTTTTTGGGACCCACACCTGTTTGACCTTAGGATTTTTACGTCCCTTGGCATTGGGTGTGAATCTTAAAAGACAATGACCAGCACTATGACCAAAATCGGCAAAAATAGAACAATAAATTAAGCCAGGTTGTGGTTGCGGTTTTACAAACCCATTACTGACCTTCGGTTTCTCATGTTTTACTGGGTCAGCGGTTTTGGCTTTAACAAAGTTAACCTTCTTGAGCTCAACCTTTCTCTTAGGTGCGGCTTTAGGAAATATAACAGGATATTCCTTAAACCGACTAGGAGTGGTTTCATCACTCAATACTTCCTTGGTTGCCTCAGCCGCTGTGGATTTCTTTTTCCACTTTGGATCTCTCCCAGTCTGGTTTTTAGGATACTCATAGAAATAATTTTGCTTTTTAATTTCTTGTTTTGAGCCCTTTTTACCAGCATGATTCACCTTAGGAATTTCTTTGGTTTGTTCAGTTGGTTTCACACCACCTTCAGCACAGAGACAAGGACACTTACACCCATCATCAGTTTTAAATCCCAATCCACTTTTCTCCTTAGAGAGAATTTGTGAATTAACGATTTGTTCCATGGTGACACCAGACTTAGTCCACACATCGGTTACTTTTTGAAGTTCATCCCTTTGTGCAGTAAGATCATGGATTCGGGTGAGAAGTACCTCGGTTCTGTCCTTAAGGTAGCGGTTTTCTTCCACAATAGAAGCTATCCCAACAATTTGGAGCTCGAGTTTTTCAATCTCCTCCTTATGGGACTTGCACTCTTTTTGGGAATATTCAAGTTCCGCAGCCATTAATTTATATGCCTTTTTAAGCACAGTGTGTTGTTGACAAATAACATTAGCACGTTCAAGTACCTGGTCATCATGGCTTTGTTCGGTTTGATCCTCAGGAGAGTAGTTTGGTGAAGTAGGAGTTTTGCCTTGTTTAGCTTCAAGAGTTCTTGGTGAAACTAACTTCATTTGATGAAGTGGCAGTGGAAGGCTTTCGTCAATTTCAACTTTTTCTTCAAATCCCATTAGGCAAAGATTTGCAACTCCTTCATCTTCATCACTATCATCTGTATCAGAACCCATCCATGTTAATGGTTGTTCTCCTTGTTCAGCAACCATTCCTCTTCTCTTGAAAAACTTCTTGTTGAACGGTTTCTTGGTAGGAGCGGCTTCATAGCGCGGTTTGGGACAACTGGAGGCGAAATGACCTGGTTGTCTGCAGTTGTAACAAACAAGATCATCCCTTTTCTTAGCATCAGCTGCTTTGTTGAATCTGGTTGGAGGGACAAACTTTGCAGGGCCGCCTGACTGAAATTGAGCTCTGTTCTTTCTGAACTTGGTGTAGTTTTTCACATAGAGAGAAAACTCGTCATCATCCATGTCATCAAAGTCAACTTGAGTAAACTGGATGCTACACTTTGGGAATTTTGAGATGGAGTGTAGGATTGATGAGATTGCTGAGGTTGAGAATAGGGTTGATGATGTTGAGGGTAAGGTTGATGAGGCGGTTGGTAATACTCTGGAGGTGCGGTTTGAGGAATATATCTTGGAATATTTGGATCAAAAGAAGCGGTTTGTAAATGAGTATTAGATGCGGTTTGATGTTGATCTGGATTGTAAACTGGAGATGTGGCATTGTTGAAAGCGGCAAGAGAAAGAGACTTGAATCTGTTTTCGGTTTCATGAGCTTCCTCAAGCTTGAATTCAAATACCCTTAGCATGGCATAAAGATGACGAAGATCAAGAGCTTCCAGATCTTTGTTGTCTTCAATGTTGGTAGTTTTGATCAGCCATTTGCTACCAAGAGATTGCATGAGTCTCATGTTCAGGTCAATATTGGAATACTTGTGCCCTAGAGAGAAACATACATTGACAATTTCCACGAACCGCTCATAGCATTGGCGAAGAGATTCCTTTGGGTCTTTGACAAAGTAATCAAAGAGCCTTCTCTGTTGGTAGAGGCGGTTCTTCTTGGTGTCGGCATCTCCTTCCAGAAAGTCAATGATGCCATCCCATGTTTCCTTTGCGGTATTGCAATCTAGAACCTTTGAGTGAGTTCTTAGATCAATAGCTGATACAAGCATGGACATAGCTCTACCATCAAAGTCCACATTCCGTTGATCAGTTTCGGTCCATTCAGCTTCCAGCTTCTTGATTTCCGCGGTTTGTCCAGCAGTACCTGCATCAGGGTTAGCCTTCATCGGGACATAGGGTCCATTAACAATTGCAGTCCATAATCTGCGATCCTCAGATATCATGTGCTTCTTCATCCTATCTTTCCAGAAGATGAAACTATCTTCATTAAGAATAGGTAAGTGATTAGAGTTGGATGTCTGCATCATATGGGAGTTTATGTTTGCCATTGGATCAGCACCCAAGCGGTTAAGCTTGTAAAATAATTTTTGGTGGATAAGCTCTGATACCACTTGTTGGTCCTAAAGGGCAACAAGGGTATAGAACCACTAGAGGGGGGAGGGGGGGGGGTGAATAGCGGTTTAAAATCTTTTTCGAAATACCCTTGAAAATCAACCAAGTGCTTATCAGTTTGGTCTATTGCGGTTTAAAGCACTAGAACCGCTCAGATAAAATGCACAGCGGAGTTGCGGTTTTGGCCAAACTGAATTATAAAGAGTAGGGCAGTTTAAGTGGTTGAAAAAGGAATGATGCAACTGACAAGGCACAACTGAAGTATCAATGAAGTATGCAAATCATTTATCAAGTCATTTCACATAAGAGTAAATAAAGCTCATAAACAGAAATGTAAATGACAAGACAGAAATTAAAGATCAAAGACACACAATTTGAAGAGGTTCGTTCTTGAAAGAACTACGTCCTCTACCTAGGTGGTTAGCCTAGGATTTTCTAATAGCTACTAGACTTGTATTGATTTAGAGGAGTTTTTACAAGATTACAAACGAATCCAAACTCTAAATAAACAATCTAACCTAACAATGCTATTATAACAACCTGTGTTTTCGAGGTATATAATCTATAAGAAAATATACTCCGTGTGTGTGGTGTGGAAAGAAATCAAGAGCTCAAAATATCTAAGTGATGGCGAGCAAGTGATTACTTTCTGTGCAAGGCTGAGTTGTGATGATTTGAAGGCTTGAAGCTTTGATGAAGAACTCTGGGTTTGCTAAGGAGATGATGAAGATATGAATATCTGGGTTTTCAATCTTCAAAGCAAACTTGAATACTTGGGATATTCTCTTTGAAGCTCAGCAACCTTCATTGTTGAGAAATGAAGGCTATTTATAGTGAAGGCATTAGTGACCGTTGGACAAAGAGGTGAGTCATTGTATGGCGGTTCTATGCGCTGTCACAATCCCATTGGTTGACCTGTCACTGTCGTCCTTTGCTTTTGCTTTGTGGCAGGAAGTTGTTGGATCACTACCTGACATTGTCCTTTTAGTTGTTGGAAAAGTACAACGGTAACTTTTCAAAAAGCGAGACAAACCGACATTCCAAGAATAACTGAAATATGACTTGAAGTTTAAGGACAAGTCACCAGTCATTCATTTACAGATGTAAAGTGAATGTTTGTCTTCAAGGAGTAAATGACAGCAATAACTTCTTCAATATCTTGGTCGGCGGTTCCACCAGATGCATGTGCGGTTTCATGAATGAACTTGAAGTGCGGTTTCATCAAAGACACAAAATGCGGTTTGATGAAGGACTTAAGGCACCATGCTGGTGGTTTGAAGATGGCGGCTTGAGGGACACTAAACCGCTATTGATAAACCGAACATAACTCAGCCTAACTACTAAAAATCTAGAAATGGACTTGTCTAAAAATTGAAGTATAACTTCATTACATGTAAACCTAAAGTCCACAGAAAAGACACGTGGAATGGGTCAATCAAATCAGGTGGGTGTAGTAACAATGAATCCTAACAGTGTCACTTTATATATATATAAATATATTGGGGCAATCAATGAAACACAACTAAAAGATTAAAAACATTGACTTGTCACTATAATATTTATTCTGGAGCAGAGGTAGTATTATATCACAAAATCTTGGGAGGAAAAACGTGTTTTTAAAAAGCGTGGCGGTATTTTTGTACCTATGTGGAACTTCTTTTAAAAACGCGCGGTGACATTTATGTAAATAATCGAAACTTCTCAAATGGTTTTGGATATAATTTTCAAGCACATTTGATGATTATGCCCAAGAAACCTTCTGGATATCGACTTCAAAAGGTTCTGGACATCAATAATAAAGCATTTTGAATATGATTTCAAGCACATTTGAGCAAGGTCATGGCCAACAAATTTTCTTGATGGCAAACTCAAGAGGTTCTGGTTATCAAGCTCAAGAGGATTCGGATAGACAGTTGTAGTGTTTTTGATAGCCAGTAAGCATTATGAAAGAACCATTAATGCTGAAAAGAACCTTTGAGACTGATAGCCAGAACCTTTAAGAATGTAGTCAGGACCTTTGTAACTGATAGCCATAAAGTTTTTTCTGAAAGGAAATTTCGAGAGCAACAGGTATCCAATGACAATGTTTAGGATGACCAGTTGATTTGTTATAAATGTTCAGATAGTGTGTCGAGGAGTGTCAAATAGCGTTGACATGTTTCAATTATTTATGAAAATGCCACCGCATATTCTTTTAAAAACACATTTTCCCTATCACTAGAAAAAACGCGTTTTCCAGGACACTACTCGTATTATATACGGAGTACTAAAATGAAAAAAAAAAAAAAAAAAAACATTTGGCCACTCCATTCTAATATAAGAGTTTGTTTTGCAATTTTAGGTAAAATTTGTCCCTTTAAGCATTTAAAGTTTAGGCCTACAATAAGGAATCATTCACCAAAAGGTAAGAACATAATTCTATGGCTAAATTGGATTTTTTTTTTAATGAAAATCTCTTTTGGACAATTTTAGAAAAGATTAATTGGCTTTTGAGTCTAAAGAGTTAATAAAATAATTATTGCGTCTCATTATGAATTTTTTTTTTTTTAAGGATTATTTTGAAAGGTTAACTTTCAAGTAGGGCTAGATTGGTAAGTATAACAGTTACATTTTGCTTATACCATGTACCAACCAAGTTTAACTTGGTACATAAAATTATGTACCATTATCAACCAACTAAGTCGGTATACCAACTTAGTTGGTACTCGGTTGGTACTAGCCTATACCAAATGTAGAATGTAATGTAAAAAAAAAAAAAAAAAAAAAACAAAAACCAACAAAAAACAACCAAAACAACTTGAGAGTAGTCTTTTTCAATAGGAAAATTGACATCCGCTTGAGTATTCTTGTACTTGTATTGAGCTGTTACATGTTATGTAAAGGCCACAAAGAAATATTAACCTGCATACCTTGTTGAGATATGAATCTAGGTATGAAATCCGTCGATGAGACATTATCAGCTGAGAGGGAAAGAAACAACTACTCCCTCCGTCCCAGCACAAGTGACACTTATTTCCTTTTCGGTCTGTCCCACTACAATTGACACTACTCAAAATGAAAATATTTTAATATATTTATATTCAACCAACCCCACCATTTAAACCCACCCATTTTATCTCTTCATTTTCCACCACTCAATTTATTCAACCAACACTACTATTTACCCCACTCATTCTCTCTCTTCATTTTCCACTACTAGATTAAAAGAATCATGGAGAAGTGTAATTGTATATATTCTTTTAAAAAATATTAAATTTGTTCATCCAAGCCACTGAATGGTCACATCTATGAAAAGCCAAATATTAATAAACATACAAATTATCTTTGAAAGAAATTTTGCATTCAAATTTATTTCGGGAATAGAATAGGGATAGAATATTACATGGTACTTTATTTTTTAATACATAATAGTATTTTTAATATTATTAAAAATTACAATTGGTACTTGGTATACCAACCAATATCAAATATCAGTACCGTGTACCAACCAATTATATATAATTGGTACGGTAGTACCTACCAACAATGTCGGTATACCGATTTGGCCGTACCAATTATAATTGGTACGGTTGGTACACGAGTTGGTTGATACAGATTGACAAATTTTGCCAGCCCTACTTTCAAGCCAAAATCTTGGGTAAAACGCGTTTCACAAGACGCCTAGGAAAAACGTGTTTTTAAAAAAGCGCGGTGGCATTTTTGTAAATATGCGGAACTTCTTTAAAAAACGTGCGGTGGCATTTTTGTAAATAATCAGAACTTCTCAAACGGTTCTGGATATCAATATAAAGCCTTCTGGATGTAATTTTTTTAAACACATTTGAAGAAGGTCATGGCCAACAAACCTTCTGGATATCAACATCAAATTGTTCTGGATATATATATATAAAGTCATCTGGATATGAGTTTCAAGCACATTTTAAGAAAGTCTTGGCTAAGAAAAATTCTGGATATCAACTTCAAAAGGTTCTGGACATCAATAATAAAGCACTCTGGATATGATTTTAATGATATTTGAACAAAGTCATGGCTAACAAACCCTCTGGTTATCAAGTTAATAGGTTCAGTATAGAAATAATAAAGGTTTCTGGATATGATTTTTTATTGTGAAAGTGAGAAAAAAAAATTAAAATAAAAAATATGATTTTTTAGTGTAAGTGAGAGTGTATCTTTTAGTGGCAGGTTTTTGATAGCCAGTTGTAGTGCTTTAGATAGCCAGATAGCATTTTGAAAGAACCTTTAAAGCTGAAAAGAACCTTTGAGACAGATAGCCAGAACCTTTGAATCAGATAGCCAGAACCTTTTAAAGTGATATCCAGATGGGTTTTTTTGAAAGAAAATTTGAAGAGAAACAAAAGTCAACGGGATTTGCCTCATGATTCCGTGTTTAAAATCGCCAAAAGACGTCGTTTAGGCCCTCAAATTGTCATTTGATGTTTTTTCCAGCAAATCGCGCCGTTTTTGCATAACACGTTTTTCCTAATCACTTGGTAAAACGCGTTTTACAAGAGACCAACCCAACTTTCAATTAGATTTACGGAGGGAGTATAAATTATGACAATTTTAATGAAAATTTTAATATTATTATTAATAATAATGATAATGAAGTATACTTCATTATCATTATTATTAATAATAATATTAAAATTTTCATTAAAATTGTCATAATTTATACTCCCTCCGTCACAATTTAAGGTTCTTACTTTCCTTTTTAGTCTGTCCCAGTTTAAGGTTCTTAGTTGCTTTATTACATAAATGGAAAAAATATGAATAGTGTCTTGGATAATCTTTCCCTCAAAAAATTCATTTAATTAGAAAAAAACCATTACTTACCCAACTTACTTTTCACTCATTTGCTTTATGAATAGTGTTTGGACAATTATATCCCCACCCCCTACTTTTGTTGACCCATTTTTCTTTGTTTTACACTTGATTTCTTAATAATCTTTCAAAGTCAAACTAAGAACTTACTAAGAACCTTAAACAGGGACGGAAGGAGTAATTATTATTTGAAATTCATGTAAATAAAAAAGAAGAAAAGTGAACACAGTATTTCAGGACCATTAATGTACATCTAATTTCTCAATTAATAATTTAATACTCCCTCTGTCCCAAAATGATAGTCCCCCTATTTTCATGGGTTTTACGAAGGAACTTTGAGTAATAATTAAGGCTACTTTTAATTATATGAATGAAATTTTTGAAATTGTTCTTGATACACCATTATAAATACTATTAATATCAATTTTTAGATTCATATTAACATAATTATAAGTAGCATTTATAACTGCTCAAATTTTCCTCGTAGTAACAACGAAATTCCTTCAATTTCCATTCAAGTCTTCATCATTTCTTGAAGAAAACTTCATCTCCTTCTTTTGGTTTTAATCCACAATAACACAATTGTTTGTAATTTCAATGTAGAAATTATAAACAATTGTGTTGTTGTTTTCTATTGTACATTATATATTATATAATAAGAATCTCTCCTAAGTGAGAGCCGTTGTATTCTCTCCTAAGTGAGAGCCGTTGTATTCTCTCCTTTGTGAGAGCCTATGTTGGTTTTGTTTGTTTATTTGTTTGTTTGTTGTATTTTTCTTTTCAAAATTGCGACGATTCTATCATTTTCTCACAATGAAGTGAGTTCTGATGTTCTAACTACACAAGGATTGTTCAGAAATTTTGAGAAGCTTGGTAGGCGTTTTCTCGCCAACCTGGATTCTGCATATCCCGTGCTAAGCGCAAGATTTTACCCGAGGGAGGATTTCGTAAATGCCAGATTGAGTCAGTCTCCAAGTTTCGTTTGGAAAGGAATCCGTACGTCTCAAGGTTTAGATATCAAATATAATTCTTGTAAGTTACGAAATAGAACTTCTATTGTAATTCTGAGTTAGCCTCCAATCTTTGTGGTGTGCCATCTCTTTTTTCATTGTGAATGAAATGAATTATCGTTTGCCTTCAAAAAAAAAAACAACGAAAAAAGATTGACTATCTTTCTGAGACGGAGGGAGTACAAAATAAAACTTGTGACCATAATTTGATTGACAGTGCATTTGATATATCAATCTTTCTTTCTATTTTGATTTACAAAAAATAGGAAATTGCCAAAATTATTGGAGTGAAGTGTAAAGACTTGACATGACCATCCACATTGATAGATCTGCACACATACAAACACACACACATAGATGTACTAGATCTGCATAAAAAAAAAAAAAGACTGAGAAAGACCAAGAAAGCGAAAGGGAGAAAGAGAGACAGAGAGAGAGAGAGAGAGAGAGAGAGATGGATACATAATTGGAAAGGTCGCAGGGGCAACAAGATCGGCGGTGGCGACAAGATCTGCGATGGGGACATGAACGGCGGTGGCTGGGAGCGGGGGCGGTGGAGGGCTGCGGTGTGGTGGGAGGTGAGAGAACACGAGAGAAAGAGTTGCAGATCTGAGATTGTGAATGAAATTGAAAAGAGGGGAGGGGTTTTTTTGTTTGAGGGAAAATCCAAAAAAAAAAAAAAAGGTGGTTGGCCCGTGACCCAAATGGGCTAGCCCAAATTGGCCCACTTGTATTTGGGTTGGTGTATTTAAGGCCCACCCCACCCTTATTCTATGGCGGGCCGGGCCAGCCCAAATTGACGGCTCCATTGATATTGATAGCCCGCATATATATTCAAAAAAAAAAGAGAGAGAGAGAGAGAATCGGAAAAAACGAGTGTAGGGTGGGGGTGCAGGTAGGTTAGCCGCGTGTGAGGTGAGTCTGTTACACTGAAGTGGTCCATGACACGTGAGTGTTGAAGATTCGTATAGATTCATTCAGCTGCATCAATTTTTACAATTATTTATTGACGGAGGAGGGGTTACTATTTTTGTATATTTCCTCTAATTTTTACGAGTCAAAATTTTACAAATGAGTGTTTCAATTTAAGAATCAAAATCTCAAAAAAAAAAAATTAAAAAATTATACTTCTTTATTTAGTGGCTTTTACATTTCATACACATTACAACTATCAACTAACTATTTAATACTCCACTCTCTCTCTTACGGATTTCGAACCGCTGCACCCCCCTAGTTAGTTCCACCCAATGGTTCCGATTGGAGCCACCTCATTTTAGCTCCACCCAACGGATGAGATGTGTCCGAGCTCAGTGGGACCCACAAAAAATTGAAATCATCTTAGCCGCACAGATGATGAGCTCGCATATGTGGCCTCGATCTGAGCCATTGGGTGGAGGGTGCAACGGTTTTGGGTGGAGCGGTTCCGGGTCCCTCTCTTACCCACTTCTATACTCACAACACTATACCCCACTTTTCATATTTTATAATAAAAACATTCCTTTCTTAATTTTTGAACCCAAAATGTTTTTTGACTCTTAAAATGGGACGGAATGAGTATTGTGTATACCCCTTTCGTCCCAAAACAACATGCATATTCCCTCCACAAATTACTTGTAATTAAAGGGTTGAAATTTGTCTAAAAATATTTGTAGTTTTGCTATTATTTAGATATTTTTTGCTTTGTTTGTCAAAATACATCCTTATTATTTATGCTTATGTGTTGTCATTGTAAAATAATTTAATTGCTTAGGTACTTGAAATATTCCAAAGGTAATTTGGTCTATTAAATATGCATTGATTGCTTTTCTTAATAACTGTGAAAATCCTAAACTGCAAGTAGTTTGGGATGGATGAAGTATTTGTTAATGTGCATGGGAATTGAAGAGGGAATAATAGTGTGTAGTTGTTATGAGTAGAAAATACCTAAACTTCATGTACTTCAAGAGTTTCTTTGGAAAATGCTTGAAATCTTTTTCGAGAGAGTTTTTGGTATAGTTTTCTTATCTTAAAAATGTCCTCTTGAAATGGTGGAGGAGAGGGGGGGGGGGGGTTATAGGTAAAAAGAAGATGTTTTTGGTGCCAAAACAGAGTCAACAAGGAGGGAATTCCCGAGCAAAATCATGTAAATTGAGCAAAGGAGAGATTCTTGGAGAGAATATGTAATTGACGCCCAGAAGCGCGCACCTCCGGCCTTTAGGACAGAGGCGCACGCGTCTGGCCTCAAAGGGTATAGGCGCCCGACTCTGAAAAGGCAATTTTGACAGAATGGACTGAAAAGTTAGAACTGTTATTCAGTTTAGCCCCCGGACTTAACAAAGTCAGTCAGGAACTTAACGGAAGTAACAGGAAACATTTAAAATAAAGAGAAACACAAAATCAAATGTGCAATCGGGGTGAGTGGTCCAAGGCGGGGTGTCTAAAATGTGAAAATGACCCATGAAAAGGAAATTTCTAAGCTCGAGGACCAATTGAAGGGGCTCACAAATGAAAGAAAAGGGGTCCAAAGCATCGACAATGGTGTGGTTAACACTCTCATGACGTACATTGACCAACGTTTTAGTAGGCTCAATTTGAACAAAGGCCCAAACTCCGATCTTCATCGAACTTCTCTTCTCATGAACACCATGGTGGCTCTCCCCGAAAAATTCAAGATGCCCGATATTGGCAAGTTCAAGGGAAAATCTTGTCCCGATGCTCACGTTGACTCCTACATATGGTCCATGCTACCGAAGAAAGTGTCTCCTCAAATAATGGCACAATGCTTCTCACTTACTCTTGATGGGGTCGCAAAAGATTGGCATATGGGTCTCCCGGTTTCCACTCACCTCAATTGGGATGCCGACATGCTTGCCTTTAAGTTACAATATGAAGGCAATTACATGCACCGTCCACGAAGAAATAATTGGAGAACACCATGCAAGAGGGCAATGAATCATTTGGAGACTTTTCTCACCATTGGAATGACAAGTTAGCCGAGATTGTGGATAGGCCCTCAAGGAAGGAACAAATGGAGATCTTCTTGAAGTGCTTAAATATGGACTACCGAGCTCATCTTAGTGGGGCCTTTTATCCGAATTTTGCACACATGTATGATGCATGGATTAGAATCGACAATTTGCTCCGAGAAGTAACCGATGAATCCTTTGAGACAAGCTCCGACACCGAAGAGATCCCGGACAATTCAATAAGCGACATGGAAGGTTTTGAGGACTACGAAGACAGTGAGGACTACAACAACAAAGGCTAGGGAAAACTCCCTTTCTCTCTCTCTCTACAAAAAAAAAAAAAAAAAAAAAAAAAACGAAAAAGAGTCATAATGTCGTCTAAAGTGGTATTAAGTTTTCCTTCGTCCCATGTAAAAACAATTGAGTCGGTCTTAATCAAATAAAAGCCGTTCTTGTCCTCATATACTCCTCTTAGTTGTTCAATCTAAATAATTCTTGGCAAAATGATAAAAAAAAACGTCTAAACTAGTTTTGGAATGAAGGCCATCACTTGAACGCTTAAGGGCTAAACATCACAATGAAGAAGACAAAGTCAAGGCATCAAACGACGAAGAAAGGTGGAGCAACAATCATGGAGATATCCCATTTCGCAAAGGGGGAACAAAAAAAAAGCTCGCTAGGTTGAACTCTTCAAAACAACCTAGGCAAAAGTTAGAGCACAAAAAAAAAAAAAAATCCCCCTCAATCAAAGAAGCTCACAACAACATCCACCAAAGAAGGACGATACGACATCAACAACCATTACGGAGAAAGGAGCATCAACAAGAACTACGGCGACCTGAGCCTCTTCACTGGAGGAACGTAGGCAACCTTCGAGTCCGGTCACATGAAAGAAAGAAGATATGTTTAGCCCTGATGTATTATGGTGATCGGCCTTCCTCTCAAACTTGTCAAGACATCTTTGTACGAGTCATCTGCCAAAAGAACAAATCGCAAAACAACTTTCTTAGAATTGAAATCGTTTCGCATTTTTGTCGAGTTTAGGGTTTCTCTTCTTTCAGCTACGCTCCCAGTTTCTCGCAATCAAATTGGGGCTTTCCTTCTCTTCTCTCTAAATGACTTACTTGCCTTTGTGATATTAAAAAACAAATAAATAAAGTTAATACTAGGGGCTACCTCCCTAGTCGAGTCAATAGAGTCATAAGGTCTCCATCTCCCACAAAATCACAAGTCTTTCATCCTCAGCTAGAGTCAATGCACACTTTCTCATCAATTGAGTAAAAAAAATGAAGACGCAAAAGAGGTGCCCGCTAGATTGAAACCCCGAAATGGCGGTCTACGCAAAAAACAGGGTGCGTCATAAAAAAAAGAGAGAGTGAGAGACGAACTCACACTTCTGCATTAGGTTCCTCACAAATTCAACTTCATCAAGCTCTCTGCAAAGTCCACTTCAACATTGCGAGGGGCTAGATGAGGCATGGTACCATCAAGAGTATTTTGGGGGTATTCACGTAAAAGGGTTTGTTCCAGCAAATTATAGTTTTGGGTTCATCATTAACGTGACACCGCGAGAGGTTCAGAAAAGGGTAAGAATTCTCATGGTCCGCCTCCAATATACCGATTGGTTTGAGCAACAAAGGGCATTTAATGTCAAAGACTTCTCGAGTAATGAAGTACCACTCGTCATGTATCTTATGTTCCCTAGCACGAGGACAAGCCGCCTCTTTTGCTCCGCTCGATAAATGACGACACCCTAGGGGCTATGCGGACTCGAGAACAAAGGCACCCCACATGAAGAGAAGCCTCTCGTACTTCATTTGACAGTTAATGACAACACCCTATAGGCTACGCTCAAGTATGATACGTGATACAACCCCTGAATCAGAAGAATGAATGTCAAAGAGCTCATCAAGAATGCTTGCACCCTAAGGGCTATGCTTGAGCTTAAAAGACCTCCTCAAGGAGAATTCAATTTAACTTACCTCCCCAACAGTGGACGGAGCTACTCAAAAAGTCATATGCAAGCATTGGAAGCTTTCTCAATCAGTTTGACATCAATGATCTTTCAGCGGCTTCACAATCAAAAGCTCAAGGGGCTCGTAATTACATCTCGCATGCACCGCAATGGCAAATTCTTCGGACTCTCGGCATCAAAAATCTCTTGGAATGCCTCACACTCTACAGCTCTCTCGAAGCTCGCGGTCACCGCGAACATCAAGTCTCTTGGGGCTTGGCGTCAATGATCATTCAATAACTTTGCAATCGACGATCCTTCCATGGATTTACCATCAACTATCTTCCCTTGGGGATCGACCATAAAAACTACAAATGCTATCTACTTGGATGGGTCGAGAGTTGATTTATCTTGGGGCTTCACGAGTCACTCAAATTTTGGCATAAAATGCGTTCTAGGGGCTTTACAATCAATAACCCTTTGGTATCTCGGCATTGAAACTCTTTTGAAGCCCCATAATCAAGAAATCTCTGGGGGCTAGACATCACGCTTCGTTGGGCACAACAGCAACAACATAATTCAAGCGAGACAATCCGGACTTCGACTGAACATGACTTGATCTTGGGTTGGCTTTACAAACACACAATGGTTAAAATGATTCACCCACAAACTAAAAAATAATAAAAAATAAATATTTTTCTCGCAAGTGTTTATATTCTTTTCCTTCTAATCTTTTTTTTTTTATTTTTTTTTATTTTTCTTTTTCTTTTAAATAAACTTTCTTTGTCTCCCTACTTGCGTAAAAGTATGTGCTATTAGCTTCTTCCCTAGCACTCTCCATCACCCTTGAACTATGCTGGTCTGATTCCCTTCAAGGGATACGTAGGCAACCTTTGGCACGACCAACCCATCTTCAAGAATGACTGTCCTCCATCAAAAGCAAAAGCAACTCATCAACATCCAAAGCATGGACATTCTTCATCAAAGCTACAACATCAGAAATCCATCCCCAAATCAAGTGGCCATGGTAAGTGAAGGTATGAATACATCAAATCTCCTTTCAAATCAAATAGCACCACAAGCACCATTTCTCTCATATCTCATACATTTTCTCGCACAAGAACATATATCTGCAAAGCACATACATGTACAACAGGTAAAGGAGTACAAGTCCATAAGCGCAGCTACAACCCTCCTCAACAAATCAAGTCCGATAATCGAACTCTAAATGAGTATGACGAATCTACCACATCGGATTCAGCTCAAATCCAGTCCGCTAATCGGACTCTAAGAGAGCATGACGAGTCCGCCACATCGAATTTAGCTCAAGAAAAGTTTGCTAATCGAACTCTAAACGAGCATGACGAGTCCGCCACATCAGATTCAGCTCAAATCCTGTCCGCTAATCAGACTCTAAGCGAGCATGACGAGTCCCCCACATCAGATTCAGCTCAAATCTAGTCCGCTAATCGAACTCTAAACTCTGGCACGGTGAGCCGTTGATTATCACCGCCACTTCACAAGCATCTTCTTTCCGTAAGGGGTCTCTCTTTGGAAGTCTTCAAACATTCAAGCATCTTCTTTCCGTAAGGGGTCTTCCTATGGAAATCTTCATCTTCTCCAAATTCGCCCACATAGGGGGCGCATCTATATCTCATGTTATTTCAAATTTCCTGCGTTATTTGAGTCTTTATTTTTCTCTTGTCGATGTCCTCGGTGGATGTCTTTCTTTTGTCGACGCGTTTTTATTCGCAATCCACATTTCTGAGGGTCTCTGTAGACACCCTCCTTGGACCTCTCATGTCCCGATTGCATACACAGTCTTTGTTTTCCTCTTTTCTGTTAAGTTTTGTTACATTCCGTTAACTTTCGTTACTTTCTATTAAGTTCCTGACCTACTTCGTTACTCTTGGACTTGACTAAGTAACAAATTAAACCTTGAGTCTTTTTTTACTTTGTTTTTGTTGACTTTCGTGGTGTTCGTTAATTTTCTGACTGATTTCGTCAGTCTTGGGACCTAACTGCATAACGGGGCCAACTTTTGGGCTAAAATGTGAGTTTTCTAAAGGCCGGACGTGGGCGCCTTTGGACCCTTATGTGTGAGGCGTGCGCCTCCCGTAGGGGGGGGTCAAAGGCACGCGCCTCTCACCTCCAGAATCTCAGATTTTGCCATTTTTCCCTCCTTTTCTGATTTGTAACCTCCTTGGCCATTACTCATATGCTTGATCTGGGGAAATACCATCTTTGTGACCTCAAATAATCTCCCTACACCTATAAATACCCCTTCATTCCACCTTAGAAAGGGACGAATCACTCTTCATCACAAAAACTCTCTTAAACTCAAAGTCCATTTTCAAGGGTCCTTACTATAGGCAATTTGACTCTTTCCCTCTTCAAGCATATAGGTATGATGTTCATCCTCTTTTTCTAAACTATTATTCTTGTTTTATTAATTCTATTAATCTTTTCTTAAATAAACTTCTTTTATTTTCTTTCTTCATCTTTTATTTCTTTCTAAAGTGTTTGTAATCCCCATAAAAGGGAACATGACCAAAAAGGCCACTTCATTATTGAAGTTTGGTCAAGGTTATCATCCAACATTTTAAACTCCTTTTTAATTCTCCTTTATTTCTCTTAAATGTAATTGTTAGCATAGATTAATAAATAAAATAATTTTCTCTTCCTTTTGTAATTCCTCTTTAATTTTAATGTAATTGTTAACACAAGTTTATATTAAATCAAAGAAGGACATTTTTAGCATAGAACACCTTTAGTAGCAAGACCGGTTTTAGCCAGGCGGAGTGGGTGTTTAAGTACTTCCACTCCGTAACCTAACCCTCGAACTCGTCTCTTCCCGAATCTCTGGTTTTTGTAAATATGTTCCTCTAAAACATAGGTGGCGACTCTAAAATCAAGTTAGACATCCTAGGATAATTCACCGCTCTAGCCAAGTTGTGGTTTTCCCGGGGTATCTACACTATCTAAGTCCTTATTGAACATATCACCATCCATTAGTCACATGATGTTGAATTGAATGTAAGTCATGGTCCACGTCAACTTACATTGTTAAATTCTATCTCGATTCTGAACATATTGATAATCCAAATGACATTGATCTAATCAATTCATTTGAGTATGGTCATATATTTCATCAATACTATTCATCGAGGGGCCCAAGCTTGACATCTCTTGCGTAGTGGGACAAATCCCTTCCTGACTTATTACATTTCCCTACATAAATAAACATGTTCGGATGTGGTTTCTTCATAACATACAACAAGGTGTGATTATTGATATTATTCATTGAGAATCATTGAATATCAATAATTATTGAAGAAAAATAATTACTACGAAAAAAATGTTTTCTTCTTTTCAAGTCCGGATCTAGCAATCCATCAAGAAGAGTTCTTGAGTCCATTTGCATGTGAAAAATGATTGAGGGTGTCCGTTTTAAAGAGCATCATCTAATTTTCGAGATTTGTGATCTACGCTACGAGGGTTAGGAATCGTCTCATATTAGCAAATTAATTGTTTTGCCATTGATATATATGGTGTTTCGAATCTTGTTCTTCTGCTCTGCTTATTGCATCGAAACCCAAGAACATTCTCCCAGATGGTTATGTGTCCAAGTCATGCGTTGCATGCCCGCGAGTTTTAAATATTCCTCGTCAAGTCCCTTTAACATTCCTCTTCTTGTCCAAATAATCTTTTGTAGGTACTTTCACACCTCTAGAATCCTCAAAAACGCCCAAGCAGATGATATTTTGTGATTCAACTCATAATTGTCCTCTTTCTATGTTTCCTCATAAATACTAAAATCCATATGAAGTAAAACCAGAAATCAAAGAATTGGCAATGATAATTTTTAAAAATACCCAACAGATAAGTATAAAACTCATCTATCAACGTTTGTGAGAAACATAGACTAAGTTTAGAGGGAGAATTACTATTCGGTTCATAATTATGTATATGAGTTCATTTTCTCATTTTGACCTATCTTTTTTATTTATCAATTTTGATTTTTTTCCATCTAATTGTTATAAAATTTTATGTGTACTATTAAAAAAAATTATGCAGTGTATTTGAGTTTGGAGAATTTTGTGCACTCCATACGCATGCATGGAAGGCATTCACCAGCATAAGATGGCTATGACTTCTGGTTTCGGCAAAAACTTTCTACCTTGGTATGTGCTCCAGCAACTTACAAGAAAAAGAATGGGAGCAACATTCGTAGGAATGATGGTTTTGTGTGCAGTATGATTGGCATGGGCTCCATCAAGGTGTATACATGATGGTAAAATTTGCACGTTGAATGTTAGGCATGTTCCACAAGTAATAATCTTATATTACTTAGTCGGTTGGACAATAGCAAATTGAATTTTAAAGGTGAAAGTGGTGTTATGTATATCTATAGGGGTTCGAATGTGGTTTTGAATTCTAAAAAGTGGGGTTCCTCGTATGTCCTCCAAGGTTTTAAGTTTTCTAACTCGAATGTTAGGATCATACTACCTGGAGTTGCAGATACCCCGGCGCGAGCGGGGTGATCCCGCGCTTTCGTTTCGCGTTTCGTTTAAGTTTTAAGAGTCGCCACCTATGTTTTAGAGGAACATAAGAAAAACCTAATATTGTCCTATGTTTTGTTTATGAAAACCAGAGATTCGTGTACTTGAGGTTCGGAGGTTAGGTTACGGAATGGGAAGTACTTAAACACCCATTCCGCCCAACTAAAGTTGGTCTTGCTTGTTCATAGTCTACATGATAAAATGAGTTCTTCCTTTACTTTGAAAATGAATATAAAAGGGGGGGGGGTTTAAAAAGGGGTTTAAATGTGGGGAGATAACTCTTTGGCCAACTTCAATGTAATGAAGTGGCCTTTGGTGTCATGTCCCAAAATGGTTTGGGTTGATTGCACACTTTGATAAAATAAAAGAAGTAGAGATGAGATAAGTAGAGAGAAAGAGAGAAGTATAAAAAGTACCTAAACTTTGAGTAACTTCAAGAACTTCTTGAGAGAAATGCTTGAAATGCTTCTTTTAGAGAGTTTTGGTATAGTTTTCTTATGTTGAAAAGTCCTCCCCCTTTGAGATGATGAAGAAGGGGGGTTTTATAGGTAAAAGAAGAAGTTTTTGGTGCCAAAACCAAGTCAACAAAGAGGGAATTCCCTGGCAAAATTATGTAAATTGAGAAAGGGAGGGATTCTTGGAGAGAATCTGTAACTGACGCCCAGAAGTGCGCGCCTCCTGCCTTTGGGGCGGAAGGCACACGCGTCTGGCCATAGAGGAAAGAGGCGCCCGACTCTAAAATGGCAATTTTGACAGAATGGACTGGAAATTTAGAGTTGTTATTCAATTTAGCCCCCAGACATAACAGAGTCAGTCAGGAACTTAATGGAAGTAACAAAAATTAACGAAAAACACTTAAAATAAGTAGAAACACAAAATCAAATGTGCAATCGGGGTGAGTGGTCCAAGTCGGGGTGTCTACAGTAGTACGCCAAAAAAATGGTTGTGTAACAACACGTATGAATTAGACACATCTAGAATGGGCACAATGTTTGTTCTCTAAATATGAATTACACATATCTCGCATGTTGGAACAAGTAACCTTAAATGAGACTGAACCTTATCAGGAAGATCAACCTTCGTAGTCACTTTTGGGTAGCAAGGTTCAATGTCGTTTGGACTTGCTAAATCTGAATATCTAGTAATTGCCCGTTTGGGCAATTATGGATCCCGGTGAGGCATTTTTGGTTGCTCATGGAGCATGTCTGGTTGTTGGTGGAGGACAAGTTTGTTTTCTAGTGTCTTTGACAAAGGAAAATCAGAGACAAAAGGGAGAAGTTTTTTTTTCTGCTATAGAGGACACACCTCAAAGTGGAGATGTGTTGATTTTGTAATCTGCTATTTCTAGGGGATTTAAGTCAAGGTGGAGATATATTGGGAACACTGTCTTAAATCTGAGTTTGGAGAATTTTATGCGGTGCTATCTCCCAAGTTATGCTCACGCATAGAGGGCCCTTCACCCGCATAAGAGGGTAGTGGCTTGTGGCTTTGGCAAAGACTTTCTTCCCCGGTATGCGCTCCAACAAGGCACACGATAAGAAGGCTTACAGCCAACTTATGCATCTATATAGGAGGGCGTACAAGGCTGATCTGTTTTGTTTTGGTTAAAGTTTCAAATTTCCCAAGGTTTAGGTTTAGACTAATATAAATATTTGTTAAACCCAGCAGCTACAAACTATTTATACATCTGAAATTGACAAGGGATTGAGAGAGAGAATTTTCTAGTCTGTTCTTAGTGTTTTTATACGTGTTCGTTGGTAATTCAAGAACAATCTAAAGCGCTTTGAAAATCAAGACAAGTTTGTCGATCTACATCTGGTTAATCTAGTATCTGAATCTGTGCTTGTCTGATGTTCTAGGTAGGCTGTCTATAACACATCTGGATAACATATGAATCTGAATTAGGTTAGTGTTGAGTAATATGTTATTTGTTCTAGTGATTTAGAAGTTTGTTATACAATCTAGTCTGTAATCTAGTTTCTCCATAGAAATAAATTTGGTATCCCTCTACCTGTGGACGTAGCTAACAAGTTGTTAGTGAACCCTGTATATTTGTGTGTGTTTTTTCTTTGTCTACTTTCATTCTATACTCCCTCCGTCTCAAACTTTTGGTTACTTATTTCTATTTTGGCGTCCCATACTAATAGTTACTACCAAAAATAGAAAACAATTTTCACTATTCTCCCACTCAATCTCTCTCTTACTTTACTTTTATACTCACAAAACCAATCAACTTACTATTCCCTACCCCACATTCTCTCTCCTATTTTACTTTTCGTACTCACAACACCTACTTCACTATCAATGTTATATTTACTTTTCTTTAATTCATGCGCATTCAGTTTTAATAACCAAAAGTATGGAACTGAGGGAGTATATGTTTGTCCTTTCGTTGTGTTATTATACCATACTAAACGACATATAGTTTCTCATTACAAATAATAGCCTGATTTGATTTCACATTAAATTTTAGCCAAAAAATATATGGATTTAATACTGAAAATGTCTATGGCATGTTTTTCACAAAATGTTATCAAATGTGTTGGCAGTGCAACGATAATACTTCAGACAACACTTACACACCCGAGTTGAAAACAATTTTTCAAAAGAGTTTGCAGTAGAATAAGAATTGTTTTTCTCAAGATATATAAATGTATATATCTTGAGGGTGCCTCAAAAATTTGAGTTGTAAGTATAAGGTCGAGAGTTCCCTATAGCTATTACAATGTATGCTCAATGAAACGACTAAAAGCTATACAAGAAACCCTATCCTAGCCAAGACACTCTCTTAATCAGAGATTACAAGAGTGGAAATAAGTTTGGGAAGACGGGGTCTGTTAGGATTCATTGTTAGTACACCCACTTAATTTGATTGATCCATGCCACGTGTCTTTTTATGGACTTTAGGACCGCATGTAATGAAGTTATACATCAATTTTTAGATAAGTCCATTTCTAGATTTTTTTTTGTCTAGGCTGAGTATAGTTCGGTTTACCCTTAGCGGTTTAGTTCTTAAAACCGCTCTTGTGCTATCTTTGAACCGCCAGCATGGAGCCGCATAGTTTTCATCAAACCGCATTCTGTTAGTTTGATGAAACCGTTCTTCAAGACTCTTATGGAACCACTGATGCCAACTTGATGGAACCGCATTCATGAAATCGCATTCTTCAGTTTCGAGTGAAACCGCATATCAAGTTCATCATTGGAACCGCTCCAGTGCATGGTGGAACCACAGAGCATTTATTGAAGAATTCAAGTGTCATTTATTCCTTGAGACAAACATTCCCTTTATGACCATAAAGGAATGTTAAATAACTCTAAGTTAACTTGGAGTTACTACAAGGAATGTCGATTATGTCTAGCAATTTGAATTGTTTACCGTTAGTCCTTTTCAGCATAAAGGACAGATGTCAGGTAGTGGTGCAACAACTACCTAGGACTACAAGACAATGCCAAGGACGACAATGACAGCTCAACCAATGGGATATCGACAGCAGTTGTACCATCAGATTTATTTCAAATCTTTACCCAACGGTCATAAGGGTGCACTACCTATAAATAGCCTTCATTTCTCAACAATGAAGGTTGCTGAGCTTCAAGAGAAATAGTCCCAAGTGTTCAAGTTTTCTTTGATGATTTAAACCCAGAAATTCATACCTTCAATCATCTCCTTAGTAAACCCAAAATTCCTTCATCAAGCTTCAAGCCTAACAACCTTCCATACTCAGCTTTACACAGAAAGTTCTTCATTTGCTCAACCATCATTTAGATACTTAGAGAATTTGATTTCTTTCCACACACACACCCAATTTATATAATCACATAGATTATATACTTCGAATACACCGGTTGTTATAATAGCTCTATAGGTTAGATTGTTTGTTTAGAGTTTAGATTCATCTTGTAAAACCTCCTCTAAATTAATACAAGTCTAGTAGCTATTAGAAAATCCTAGACTAACCATCTAGGTAGAGGACGTAGTTGATTCAAGAACGAACATCTTCAAATTGTGTGTTTGATCTTTATTTTCTGCCTTGTTATTTATATTTGTTGTTTGTGGTCTATAACTTAATCCATTTATGAAATGACTTGAAATATGAATTGTGTTTTTCTTTGATCTTAAAGTTGAGATTATCAGTTGCATCATAGTCTTTTCAACCTGAGTCAAACCGCTAAACTCTTTAACTATCCTTTTGGCCAAACCGCAAAAATCCGCTGTGCATTTTATCAGTTCGGTTTAAGTTCCTTGAACCGCAGTTGACCAAACTGATAAGTACTCGGTTGATTTTTAAGGGTATTTTCGAAAACGTTTGGACCGCTATTCACCCCCCCTCTAGCGGTTCTATACCCTTGTTGCCCTCTGGGACCAACAAGTGGTATCAGAGCATATCCACCAAAACTTGTTTTTACAAGCTTAACCGCTTGGGTGTTGATCCAATGGCAAAGACAAACACCCATATGATGAAACATCCAATTCGAATCACTTACCGATTCTGGATGAAGATAGTTTTATCTTTTGGAAAGATAGGATGATGAAACACAAGATTTCATGTGATCGTAGACTGTGGACTACGGTTACGGAAGGACCATATGTCCCTATGAAATCTAATCCACGTGCAGGTACTACTGGGGAAGAAGCTAAAATCAAGAAGTTGGAAAGTGAGTGGACTGAAGCAGACCGCAACAATGTGGACTTTGATGGAAGAGCTATGTCCATGCTAGTTTCAGCTATTGACTTAAGGATTCATTCAAAGGTGCTTCACTGCACAACCGTAAAAGCCACCTGGGATGCTATAGTTGACTTTCTGGAAGGAGATTCAGATACCAAGAAGAACCGCCTCTATCAACAGAGAAGGCTCTTTGACTACTTTGTTAAAGACCCTAAGGAATATCTTCGACAGTGCTATGAGAGGTTCATTGATATTGTTAATGTATGTTTTTCTCTTGGACATGTCTATTCCAATACAGACTTGAACATGAGATTCATCCAAGCTCTTGGTAGTAAATGGCTAATTAAGACTACTAACATTGAAGACAACAAGGACTTGGAAGCTCTTGATCTTCGACACTTATATGCCATACTGAAGGTTTTTGAATTTAAGCTTGAAGAGGTCCATGAAACCGAAAGTAGATTTAAGACCCTCTCTCTAGCCGCATTCAACAACACAATCCAAACCATTATCAAGCCGCACCTCCACTTGTAAACTACTCCTCCTGATCAGAATGTACCCAGATACAATCCTCAAACCGCACCTACTGATTATTATCAATAATCTCATCAACCCTATCCTCAATCACATCAATCCTATCCTCAACCTCATCAATCTTATCAGCAGTCTCATCAATCCTACATTCCTCCTCAAAGTTCTTATTCTCAGAGTGTAGCATCTCAATCTTCATGCTCTATTCAAGTTGATTTTGATGACATGGATGATGAAGAATTTGATTTGTTTGTGAAGAAATACACCAAGTTCAGGAAGAATAGATCTCAGTTTCCATCCAAAGGCCCAGCAAAGTTTGTCCCTCCAACCAGATTTAATAAGACTGCAGATCCTAAGAAAAGGGATGACTTGGTCTGTTATAACTGCAGACAACCAGGTCACTTTGCTTCAAGTTGTCCTAAACCGCGCTATGAAGCCACGCCAGCAAAGAAACCGTTCAACAAAAAGTTTGTGAAAATAAGAGGAATGGTAGCTGACTAAGGGGATCAACCGCTGACATGGATGGGTTCTGATTCAGATGAAAGCAATGATGAAGAAAAATCTCTGCCTCATGGGATTTGAAGAAACGTTTGAAATTGACGAAAGCCTTCCACTGCCAAACCAACAAATAAAGTCAGTTTCACCAAGGACTGCTGAGGCTAGAGGAAGCAAAGCTCCTACAACACCAAACTGCTCTCCTGAGGTTCAAGTAGATGAAACCCATGATGACCAGGTATTAGAACGTGCTAATATTATTTGTCAACAACACACTATGCTTAAAAGGGCATATAAACTAATGACTGTGGAACTTGAAGATTCCCAAAGAGAATGCAAGTCCCACAAGGAGGAAATTGAAAACCTCAAGCTCCAAATTGCTGGGATATCTTCTATTATGGAAGAAAATGGCTATCTGAAGGATAGAGCCGAGGCACTTTTAACTCAAATCCATGATCTTACTGCACAAAAGGATGAACTCCAAAAAGTGACCGATGTGTGGACTAAGTCTGGTGTCACTGTGGAACAAATCCTAAATTCACAAATTCCTACTTCGGATAAAATTGGATTAGGGTTCAAAACCAGTGATGAGTGCAAGTGTCCTTGTCTCTGTGCTGAAGGTGGTGTGTTACCCCCCAAACAAACTAATGAAACCTCCAAGGTGTATTATGCTGGTAAAAAGGGCTCTAAGCAAGAAATTAAAAAGCAAAATTATTTCTTTGAGTATCCTAAAAACCAGATTGGGAGAGATTCAAAGTGGAAAGAAAAATCCACAGCGGCTGAGGCAACCAAAGATGTATTGAGTGATGAAACCGCTCCTAGTTGGTTTAAGGAAATTCCTATTGTTTTTCCTAAAGCCGCACCTAAGAGGAAGGTTGAGCTCAAGAAGGTAGTCTTTGTCAAAGCCAAAACCGCTGACCCAGTAAAACATGAGAAACCAAAGACTAGTAAAGGGTTTGCAAAATCGCAATCTCAAACTGGTTTAATTCATTGTGTTATTTGTGCCGATTATGGTCATAGTGCAGGTCATTTCTTTTAAGGTTCACACCCAATGCCAAAGGACGTAAAAATCCTAAGGTCAAACAGGTGTGGGTCCCAAAAAGCTGCTAACCCTAGGACCCAAGGAATAAGGGGGACCAAAATCTTTAATGTTTATTTTTCAGATTTTATGCTTCATGGCTGGTAGTGCAAAGAAGAAGAAGGATCTTTGGTACTTGGACAGTGGTTGCTCACGACACATGACCGGAGATAATGAACTTCTTTGTGATACCATTTCAATGAAAGGCCCCCCAGTAGTGTTTGGTAACAACAAGAAAAGAGAAACAGTAGGATATGGAGAAATCAAACGAGGAAAGGTGACTATTGAAAATATGTCACTAGTAGAAGGACTCAAGCACAACCTTCTCTCCATATCTCATTTTTGTGACAAATAAATGAACTGTAACTTCACCTCAACTAACTGTTTCATTAAGGATGCAACTTCCAGAGTTACACTACTGACTGGCAACAGAACATGTGATGTATATATGATAGATTTGAGAAATATTGTTTCTATTGCTGACCTCTATTTTATAGCCAAAAATATTTGTGAAAGCAGCTGGTTATGGCAAAAGCGTCTCAGCCACTTGAACTTCAAATATCTAGAAAAACTGCAAAGGGACGGTCTCATCAAAGGACTACCCAAAGTGGCTGACCACTATGATAAGAAATGTAAAGCATGCCAGCTTGGTAAGCAGCCCAAACAGTCATTTCCCAGCAAAACCGCGCCTTCAACGAACCGCTGCTTACAACTACTTCACATGGATCTATTTGGACCTGTCCCAACCTCCAGTATAGGAGGAAACTGCTATACCTTGGTGGTTGTTGATGACTTTTCAAGATATACATGGGTGGAAATGATGGCCTCTAAAGATGATACTTATGACATCGTAACCGCTCTCTTTAGACAGCTCCAAACTCAGAAATTGGATGACATCGTTGCTATGCGTTCAGATAATGGAACCGAGTTTACAAACAATGGTGTTACCCAATATTGTGATGATCATGGAATTGATCACAACTTCTCTGCCGCTAGGGTTCCACAACAGAATGGAGTAGTAGAAAGAAAGAATAGGACTTTGATTGAAGCTGGGAAGACCATGATTGCAGAAGCCATGCTTCCCAAGTACTTCTGGGCCGAAGCATTCAATACAGCTTGTTTCACCCAGAACCGCTCCCTCATCATCAAAGTCCACAACAAAACTCCGTATGAATTATGGAGAGGCAGATCACCCAACATTACCTTCTTTAAGATATTTGGATGCAAGTGTTACATCTTGTACAATGGCAGAGAGCATTGAGGTAAATTTGATGCTAAGTCCGATGAAGGTATTTTTGTTGGTTATTAAAAGCACTCTAAAGCTTTTCGTTGTTTCAATAAAACTTCACTTAAAATTATAGAGTCAGTCCATGTTATATTTGATGAACATGATCTTCTAAGCCACATATGGCTCCAAATGTTGCTGATGATTTTTAGTGGTTTTGAGACAGGTACATCTTACCCTAATCATACAGCCGCTGATGACCAACCTGCAAAAACTGCTCCATCAGGTTCTCCAGCCACTCCCAATTAAACCACAAGTGGTGTTGCTGCAGAACCGCTGTCTTCTGATCCTATTCAAACCATTGATCCAGTTCCAATCATCACCTTCAATGAAGATTTTAATGATTATCAAGAAGAGCCTCCTCTAGAAAATCTTCAAGAAATAGTGGTTCATGAAGACCTCCCTCCAGAAATTAATGAGCATAGAGACCATCCAACTACTAATGTTATAGGTCCTATCAGTTCTGGTGTTCAAATAAGAGGAAGCTTAACTCATAGAGATAAACACAGTTTGTTCACAATCGCACTGTTATCTCAGATGGAACCGAAGAAGGTAGATGAAGCTCTAAGTGATTCTAGTTGGGTAACTGCAATGCAAGAAGAGCTTAATAAGTTTGAAAGATGCAGAGATTGGACTCTAGTTCCAAGGCCCAGAGATCATACTGTAATTAGAACAAAATGGGTATACAGAAACAAGATGGATGAAAATGGTACTATAACAAGAAACAAAGCAAGGTTGGTTGCTCAAGGTTATAGGCAAGAAGAAGGGATCGATTATGATGAAACCTTTGCCCCTGTAGCCAGACTTGAAGCCATAAGATTGTTCCTGGCATATGCCTCCTTCAAGAAATTCAAGTTATACCAAATGGATGTGAAGAGGGCATTTCTGATTGGTGAACTACAAGAAGAAGTCTATGTAGCCCAACCGCCAGGATTTGAAGAAAACAAATACCCTCATCATGTCTTCAAGCTCAAGAAGGCCTTGTATGGACTCAAACAAGCTCCAAGAGCATGGTATGACACTCTATCTAAATTTCTTGTTGAACAAGGCTTCTCTCGAGGTAAAATTGATACAACTCTTTTTATTGCTAAACACAAAGGTCATTCATTATTAGTTCAAATATATGTTGATGATATTATTTTTGGTTCTACTAATGAAACTATGTGTGTTAAGTTTGAGAAGCTAATGAAAGGTAAATTTGAGATGAGTATGATGGGAGAGTTGACATTCTTTCTTGGACTCCAAATAAAGCAATGTCATGAAGGAATCTTTATCAACCAAGCAAAATACACCAAAGACTTGATCAAGAAGTTTGGGCTTGAAACCGCAAAACCAGTAGATACCCCAATGCAAAAGGCCTGCAGTTTGGATTGAGATGAACAAGGTAATAAAGTGAATCAGACACTCTACCGAGGTATGATTGGCTCTCTTATTTACTTAACTGCAAGTAGGCCAGATATCATATTCAGTGTGTGTGTTTGTGCTAGATTTTAAGCTGACCCTAGAGAATCTCATCTTATTGCTGTTAAACGTATTATTAGATATTTATGTGGCTCTGTTAACCTTGGACTTTGGTACTCCAATGAATCTTCATTTGATTTATTAGGTTATTCAGATGCTGACTTTGCAGCTTGTAAGATTGATAGAAAGAGCACTAGTGGTACATGTCAGTTCCTTGGATCTTAGCTTGTATCATGGTCCAGCAAGAAACAAGCTTCGGTTTCAGTCTCAACCGCTGAAGCTGAATACATTGCGGCTGGAAGCTGTAGCTCTCAAATTCTCTGGATGAAACAGCAGTTGGAAGACTATGAAGTATTTAAAAAGAACGGCCCTATCTACTGTGATAGTATTGTAGCAATTTCTATCTTCAACAATCCAGTTCAGCACTCAAAAACCAAGCACATTGACATTAGATATCATTTCCTCAAAGACCATGTTGAAAATAAGAACATTTTCTTAGCAAAGATGGGAACCGATGATCAAATTGCAGACATCCTCACCAAACCACTTGAAAACTCAAGGTTCATTCATTTACGAGGAGAAATGGGTATGCCGGAACTAACTTAAAATTATTTTATGTCTATTTATTTCTTGGTATAATAAATTTTGTTATGTATTTTGGCTCTAGTTAGAAAATGCAAAAATAGCTTGCGGTTCTATCAACATTTGAACCGCATCAATAAAGGTTCGGTAGAAGATTCTAATCAAACTGCAGATTCAAGAAGGATGATTTCGGTTTGCTCCAAACCGTACCAAGAACATAGTACATCGGTTTGACCTAATGAAACTGAAGACAGATCTGAGAGATATCGATTTCATCAAAACCGATAGTGAGGAAAAGGTATGTCGGTTTACTCAAACCGCTCAGGTATGCATAATTGCAGTTTAGTCCCTACTTTATGTCACTTCATTTGTTAAGGATCTTTGTGCAATTATTTCTGCCGCATTAAATGCGATGGACAGGTACGCTGACGGTTAAGCTTTCTACAACCGTCATGACCGCTCCACTACCCTAGGTAGTTAATTGAGTATAAAAGACAAATTCATTTTCAATTTAACTTTTTACCATCTTTCTCTATTTGGCAAAAACTTCTCTCTCTCTCCTCTATTCACCGTACTCGTTCTCTGTTCTTACTCTCTAAAAATTCTTACTTAAACGAATTTCACATGGCACTTAAGAAATCAATTGATCTTGCTTCTACTTCTACATCTGTGAAATCATCGAAGCCCGATATGGTATGATTTCTTGAACCCTTAACTCAGTATTTTATTTCATCCGCCATTGTTGTTGTTTGAAAAAGCTTGTTCATCTTCCTTGATCTTTTTATGCTTTTTCTTCAATATTTTGGCTGATTTGTGTTCGCATTCTCTTATAGATACTGAATGTTTACTTCATTTTGTGATTTGTGTTCGATTTTTGTGCAAAATCGATTTTTGGGTTTTTTTATTTGTTCTTCGTATTTTTGCAAATTCTGGGTTCTGGTGATGTTATTTGTTCTTGCTTATTTAGAACTTTGTTAGAATCTTCCCTTTGTGGTCATTTTGGTATACTTCTTTCATATTTTGGTTAAGATTGTGTTTTGCATGTTTCTTACTCTGTTCTTCGTGTTCTTCGTGCATTCAAACTCTTTTTCAAAAACTTTCTATTTGATCCGTTTTTACTTCATGGGTTTATTTATTCATGTTTTTATTGCTTTACTTGAACCTCATGATTTCATTGTTAGGATTCCTTGTTACAGTTTGTGAGCCTCTCTCAAACCACTACGTTTATTCATTTGATTGAACCGCTCGGTCTGGTTAAGTGTTATGAACCTCACGGTTTGCTTGTTGTTTCAAACTGTTGTTTATCAAATTCTTTCTAACTATGATTATTTTTTAGGATACATCAAACTTTGTGCCCGGTTCAAGAATAGTAGAAGAGGACTTCAAACAAGATACGGTTGGGAGAAAGCTACTACAACTGCTAGAAACCTCTAAGCTTCTACCGCTATTCCTCATGGATGAGCCTCAGTTTGTAACCTTCATCTGTGCGAATTCTTTGAGAATGGTATCTCAATAAATGCTGCTTTATTGAATGGAAAAGGAGAGGCAATAAGAGACTTAGGGACTGGAGAAGTAAAATATGAAGATGCTATCAAGTCCACAGTTTGTGGAAAATCTGTGACCTTAACCGCTTCTAAGATAGCTGTGCTAGCTGGTCTTGAAAACTCTGGAATTTTGGCGATCAAACCGGAGTTATTGAACAGCACAACAATGGAACTGATTGGAATGAACTCCTTCCATACCAAACATTCATCCAAGAAGGATTTTGGAGAAGTTATGGAACTGCTATGTGATTTAGTGGATAGAGCAGTTATGTACAAGAATGGCAATCACAACAATTTCACCAGTGAACAATATGCCTATTGTGTAGCTATCTACAAGGGGAAGAAACTTCACTGGCCAAAGATTTTGATGAAGGAAATGATTAATGCATTAAACCCCCATGATGCTGCCAAAGCCGCTGGCAAATCAAAGATAAGAACCCACTGCAGGCTCTTAACAAAGTTCCTGCACCAAGAACCAGAAATATTCAAATTCTCCTCAGCTCACAAAGACTACTGGATGGATCCAGTTGAGAATAGGGATGGAAACGGGTCAGGTTCGGATCGGATCAGGACCGATTCGAATCCGATCCGAACTATGCGAATGTGTGACCGAACCCGAACCCGATCCAAACTGTCATGACCGCGATCCGATCTGATCCGTACCCGAACGCTGGTCCGATCCGAAACCCGATATCCGAAACCTGAAGTAGAAATTCTTGGCAGTCTGTCAGACAGTAACACCAACAACAAAAAAAAAAACAGAGACAAACAGGCTGTTTTTTTAAATAGCCACCACCATGTTGTTCCAACAAAAAAAAAACATACTTCAAGCAACATACTTCAACATCCACAGTGATAATACCAATGATAACTATACCACTCAATCAAAGACCAATATCGTTAATTAGCCAACAATCATACCAATTCATACATTTGAAAAAATATCATTCAATCATACCAATTCATACATTTGAGACAGTAAGTCAGTAACTTACCTTGGTAGAGCAGATGTGCTGGTGAGGGAGACGACGAGTAGGTGACGGTGAGGAACGGAGACGACGGCGAGCTGGAACGGCGAAGACCGACGGCGATCTGGAACGGCAAACACCGACGGAGATCTGGAACGGAGACGACCGACGGCGAGCTGGAGCGGTCAGCTAGAACGGCGAGCTGGAACAGCGGCGTGGCTAGCAAATCGGCATCATGAATCGCCTTTTGTGGAGTAGCGGCATCGTGAATCGCCTTTTGTGGAGTAGCGGCGTGAGATTTGTGGAGAGTGGGGAAGCTGAGCCCTAATTTTACAATATATAGGTAGGTGTAGACACCCCTCTTTGGACCTCTCACCCCGATTGCATACATAGTATTTTTATTTAACTTGTTTTTGTTAATTTCTGTTACTTCCGTTAAGTTTCTAACTGATTCCGTTAGTTTTGGACTAAACTGCATAACAGTGTTAACTTTTAGAGTCATTCTGTCATTCTGTTATTTTCACCCGCGGGCGCCTCCGACACTGTCAACGGGTCGCGCGCGCTTCTCGCCCCAAAGGCCAGACACGCGCGCTTCCCATTTTGACTGTTACGGATTGCTGCCTTTTCCCTCCATTTTCAGAGTAAAAAACACCTCTTTTCATCACATGTTATATTCCACATTCATCCCCCCTAGCTTTGCAACTCCCAATCCCACACTTCTAGCCATCTCTTTAAAATAAAATATCCTTTTTTATTTTATTTTCTCTTTATTATTTATTTTTCTTTATTTTCTTATTGGTTAGAAAAGCTTATTTTCCTCTCTTTTTCACCTATTTAAACCTCTTCTTCTACCTTAGAAAAGGGACCTCAACATTTTCTCTCTAGTCAAAACTCTAGACTTTTAGGACCTTGAACTTTGAACTTTCTCCCTACACAAACTCTACACCATTCTCCCTACACAAATTTCCCCAACAAGAGTTCTAGCAACTAAACTCTTCACAAATTGTTCTACAACAATTTCTCTACAACAACACCATTTTCAAGTCCAAGTTTGAAGTCCTCTTTCTTAAGGTACTTTATTCTTTTTCTCTTATTTTACATGTCTTAGTAATGTATGCAATCCCCATCAATTGAGAGATGACCAAATGACCACTTTACTACATTAAAGTTGGTTAAGGTTATCTCCCTACATTTTAATCTCTACTTTAATTTACCATTCTTTTCTTAATATAATTGTTAGAATAGTTTGACATGTAATCTTTACCATTAAATAAATAAAACAATTCTCTTTTATTTTCCTTTGTAAATTTCCCCTTTCTTTTCATTGTAATTGTTAGCACTCGTATATTAATAAATCGAAGGACTTTCTCATGCATTAGAACACCAAAAGTAGCAAGACCCGCGTAAGCGGGGCGGAGTGGGTGTTTAAGTACTTCCCACTCCGTCATCTAACCCCCGAACCCATCTTTTCCCGAATCTCTGGTTTTGTATATAAAATTGGCTTTTTTTAGGTTTTTCTTATGTTCCTCTAAAACATAGGTGGCGACTCTTAAAATCAATTAGACATCCTAGGATAATTCACCGCTCTAGCCAAGCGGGGTTTTCCCGGGGTATCTACAGTGGCGACTCCGCTGGGGAATATAGAGGGTTAAACTTGCGTTTTCATTTTTGGGTGTTCTTATTTTTATTTTCTGGGCATTCTGGTAAAAAGGGTGGGAAGTGCGCGCCTCTGGCCTTCTTGGCCTAAGGCGCGCGCATCCCACCTTCGCCACCAGAATCGCCCGCCTCTCATCTTGTCCTTGAAATTTCATGTTATTGTGCTAATAGTTTCTGCAGGGGAAAAGTGTTTTTATTTAGGGTCAAGGCAGTCCCTTGAACCCATGAATTTGCAGGTACTGCCCAGAAGCGGGCGCCTCTGCCCTCTCGTACCTAAGGCGCGCGCCTCCCATCCTCACAGCATAAAGTGCGTGTCGCGACCCCGACCCAAAATAATAAAGTATACAAATTCTAATGACGTCAAGTTTGGTACAACTATTCCCAAAAAAAGGTTACACATTTATGTAATGTAAACCCACCAATAACAACTTGCCCCAAAAGCTCAACCCTCGCGACGTCCTCCTCGTGATCAGCGAGTCTAATCCTTTCCTCCTGGGGGGGGGGTTAAGGAAAAACAAAGATAAAAGAAAGGGGGTGAGATAAATCTCAATAAGTTACTAATGCAACTACATGACATGCTATGATGCAATAATCAATAAACAATAACAAATATCACTTAGCACATAGCATTTATCAATTAACATATAGCAACGGAAATAAACAATTAACAAAGGATATTAGCCAAGGTTTCCCAACTGAAAGAACCAAATAAAGGTCGCTGCGCAGCTTCAATAATCAACAATCACATCTTCATAGTAGCATGAAAGCTTGAAGAGAAAACCCCCGGTACCGGAACCAATAACAAAGTAACATGCCACAAAGGGCGGGAGCCATGCCACAAAGTCATGCTCCAAAACGTCTAGCTAGAATACTCACAAAAGGAGCTAGCTCATCCCATCCAAGGCCAATCTGGATGAGGAAAGAAGGACTAATGGGCGATGCTATACTGGACTTGGCTTGTGCCATTATAGCATTATCCATTGCCTGACTCGATACACAAATAACCAGCTGGACTTTCAAATGAAAGCTAAGTAATAAATATTAGCTTAATTAAACAACTCATGATTCCGAAGTAGGGAACCATTACAAATAAATCACCACAAAGGTAAACCAATCCAAACAACACATCAAAAATGTCTAACATTCCCAAAACGGTACTTAATCAAATTTCATAACATATTTATTCACAAGAGAACCAATTCCAATTAACAAAGTGTTCCACGATGTTAACTTAAGTTAATTAGAGTAATTAAACTTAAACTAGGGAAGCCACTTAGTTTTAAACAAGCAAAAAGGCAAATTTCTAGAACAGGGGGCGGGCGGGCACCTGGAAGGGGGCAGGCGGGCGCTTATTTGACCAGAAGGTCTGGCCGCAGGATAAAGCCATGCAGGCGGGCGCCTGGCTCAGCGCCGGTGGGCGCCTGGTCGACGGGCTAGGAGGGATTCAACAGCTGGGTTCTTCAAGATTTCTTACCATTTTCACAAACTCTCAAAATCAATCTCAACCAAACTTCCCACCAAGCATAAACATGAACCAAAACAACTTAACAACTAGAAAGGGACCTAAATCACATCATCTATCAACCCAAACTAAGATTGAAACCCCAAATTCATAACAATCACCATTTTAACCAAAAGTCCAAATAATTCTAAACTCAACCAAAACATCATATATATCAATAAAACATCATTCAACCAAGTGATGAACATTTTAGCATAAAAATGGGGGAAAAGTAACTTACTTGGAATTTCTCAAAGATGACGGAATTCAAATATTTTTGGTTCTACGCGATCCTATCGACGATCTAAACACATTTCATAAAATGAGCACTAATAAATAGAGGGAGGAAGATGACTAAAATGAAGGAAGAATGAGAGAGAGATTTCTTACCTTTTTCCATGGAAAGAGAGAGAGAATGCAGGGAGAGAGGGAGTAGGGTGAGGAAGAGAGTGAGGGAGAAGGAAGAGTAGGGAGGGAGTAGTTAAAATTATTTAAAAAGGTTACACTTAGGCCCCCTCACTACTAACACATAACCCAAACCAAATTCCCTACTACCCACTTAACACAATATCAACTAAATAATGCTAAACACAAATTAATATTATGAGATATAAAATGCGAACATAAATATTTAAATCAAATAAATAAATAAATAATTAATTATTTATCAATAAAATAGAAACGGGTTTTCGGGTCGTGACAGTGCGCGCGTCTGGGCAACTTTCCAGAACAGAACAATGCACAGAACATAGCAGTTCTGATAGTGTGTGGGCACCGGTGTAGATACCCCGGGGAACCACGGCTTGGCTAGAGCGCATGAATTACCTAGGATGTCTAATTGATTTTAAGAGTCGCCACCCACGTTTTAGAGGAACGCGAGAAAACCTAAGAAAATAGCTTTTTTTGTACGAAAACCAGAGATTCGGGAGAGAAGGGTTCGGGGGTTAGGTGACGGAGTGGGAAGTACTTACACACCCACTCCGCCCCGCTTACGCGGGTCTTGCTACTTTTGGTGTTCTAATGCTAAATGTCCTTCAATTAATTAATATAAAAATGTGCTAACAATTATAATATAAAGGAAAAGGGGAAATAAAAAGATGACTGATTTTATTAATTTAATGCTAAAAGATTACATGTTGAATTATTGTTAAACAATTACATAAAGAGAAATGAAAAGTAAATTAAAATGGAGTTTGGAATGTTGGAATGTAACCTTGGCCAAACTTCAATAGTGAAGTGGCCTTTTGGTTGTATTCTCTGTTATGGGGATTGCATACTAGTAAAACACAAATAAAAGAGAAGAAGAAAAATTGTACCTTTAGAAAAGAGAACTTGAAACCTTGACTTGGAAGTGTTGTTGTTGTAGAGAAATGGTTGTGTAGAGTTTTATTGTTAAAACTATTGTTGGGAGAATTTATGGAGAGTTTGTGTAAAGAGAAAGTGTTGAAATTCAAAGTCCAAGAATGGAGGCCAAGGTCCAAAAATGAGGTCCTAAAAGAGATTGAAAAGAGGTCCCCTCCAATGATGGATTGGAGGGGTTTTTATAGTTGTAAGGGGATGTTTTTGGTGCCAATTCGCGGTCACAAATAAATGTTTCCCAGGTGAAATCCATGCAAAATAAGCAAGAGAGGGATTCTTGGGAGAAAATCTGTAACTGAAGCCCCAGAGGCGCGCGCTTCCGGGTGTACCAACGGAAGGCGCGCGCTTCTGACCTCAAAAGGCGGAGGCGCGCGGCTTTGAAAAGGCAGTTTTGACAGAATGGACTAGAAAGTTAATTCTGTTATGCAGTTCAGTCCAAAACTAACGGAATCAGTTAGGAACTTAATGGAAGTAACAGAAATTAACAAAAACAAGTAAAATAAAACTATTATGTATGCAATCGGGACATGAGAGGTCCAAGGCGGGGTGTCTACAGAGCCCCTCGGCGACCAAAACGCGTCGACGAAAAAAAGACAATTGCCGAGGACATCGACAAGAGAAAACAAAGACTCGATAAAGCAGGAATTTGAAATTTGCAACGGATAGGGGTGCGCTCCCTGTGTGAGCGGCTTTATTGATATAGAAAGGATATGGCGGGATCCGTTTTGCTGAAGCGGGATCCGTTTGCTGATGCGGGATCCGTTTGCTGGTGTGGGATCCGTTTGCTGGTGCGGGATCCGTTTTCTGGTGCGGGATCTGTTTGCTGAAGCGGGATCCGTTTGCTGGTGCGGGATTCGTTTGCTGATGCGGGATTCGTTTGCTGAATGCGGGATCCGTTTGCTGATTGCGGGATCCATTTGCTGATGGCGGGATCCGTTTGCTGGTGCGGGATCCGTTTGTTGAAGCAGGATCCGTTTGCTGATGGCGGGATCCGTTTGCTGGTGCGGGATCCGTTTGCTGAAGCGGGATCTGTTTGCTGATGGCGGGATCCGTTTGCTGGTGCGGGATCCGTTTGCTGAAGCAGGATCCGTTTGCTGACGCGGGATCCGTTTGCTGAATGCGGGATCCGTTTTCTGATGGCGGGATCCGTTTGCTAATGCGGGATCCGTTTTCTAAGGCAGGATCCGTTTACTGAGGTGGGATCCGTTTGCTAAGGTGGGATCCGTTTGCTGATTGCGGGATCCGTTTGCTAATGCAGGATCCGTTTGCTGAGGCGGGATCCGTTTGCTGAGGCGGGATCCGTTTGCTGAGGTGGGATCCGTTTGCTGAGGCGGTATCCGTTTGCTGGTGCGGGATCCGTTTGCTGATGGCGGGATCCGTTTGCTGGTGTGGGATCCGTTTGCTGGTGCGGGATCTGTTTGCTGATGCGGGATCCGTTTGCTGAATGCGGGATCCGTTTGCTGAAGGCGGGATCTGTTTGCTGAATGCGGGATCCGTTTGCTGAAGCGGGATCCGTTTGCTGAAGCGGGATCCATTTGCTGACGCGGGATCCGTTTGCTGAGGCGGGATCCGTTTGCTGAATGCGGGATCCGTTTGCTGGTGCGGGATCACCGTGGACCAAATTGCTGTCTAGAGCTGCAGTTGATGTTGACTTTATCGTGGGGATGCGGGCATGGTTGACTGTGGACCATTTTCTGCTGGGGATGAAGTGCTTTGAGTAGCGGATGCTGTTGACTTCATGGTGGTACCTACTATGTGTGTGCTTGGCAGGTATATGTGTTTGTGCAAGAGAATGCATGGAGTGTGAAAGGAAGAGAGAAATTGTGCTCGTGGTGCAATGTGATTTTGAAAGCACTTTATATGAGAGAGAAGTAAAGTGATTCTGTGTGTGAAGTGATTTTTGAAAGCAGAGATTGCTTGAGATGAATGATGTTCATACATTCACTTACCATTGCCGCTTGATTGGGGATGGATTGCTGAAGGATGCTGATGCTTTTGATGAAGAAAATCCATGCTTTGGATGGAGAATAATGATGTTGATGATGATGAATTGTTCTTGCCTTTGAAGGAGTGTCGGTGAGATGGTATTCTGGGTGATGGGTTGGTCGTGCCAAAAGGCTGCCTACGTATCCCTTGAAAGGAATCAGACCAGCGTAGTTCAAGGATGATGGAGAATGCTGGAGGAGAAGCTAGGAGCAAAGCAAAGTAGAGCACATACTTTTGCACATAGAAAGAGAAAAAGAAAAAGAAAAATCTTTTTTTTTTTTTTTTAGATTTATTTAGATTAGAAGGGAAAGAATATGCACACATGTGGCAAAAAGATTTTTTTTAGTTCGTGGGTGAACCATTTTAACCATTGTGTGTTTCCAAAGCCAACCCAAGATCAAGTCATGTTCAATCGAAGTCCGGATTGTCTTGCTTGAATTTTGTCGCCGCGGTGTCCAACGAAAATTGATGTCTAGCCCAAAGAGATTTGTCGTTTATGGGGCTTCAAAAGGAATATTGATGCCGAGATGCCAAGGGGTTGCTGACTGTAAAGCCCCTCGAATGCTGAAATTTGAGTGGCATATGAAGCCCCAAGATGAATCAACTCTTAGCCCATTCAAATAAACTGTCTTTTGTTGTCGACGTGGGCAAGCCCCAAGAGAAGATCATTGATACCAAGCTTTGAGAGATTGCTAAGCCCCAAATGTTACGGGCTTGTAAAGTTTGTAGATGGCGAGATGTGGAGATCTTTCGGTGTGAAGCCTCAAATTGGCTTAGCTTTGTATTGAGAGCGGATGCCACATCAGGTAGGGCTTTTGAAGGCGATCTCCTTTTTCTCTTACTTGGAGATGGATGGCCCTTTTTGTGGTTGATACCCAAATGGCGGAAGGTCCATGTTGAAAATGTAGTACGGTCTTTGGGAGACATCTCGTGGGAGATGGTGATGTTGTTGCAGATGATAAGGTCTTGGTGTGATAAAGTCTCGAACGGTATGTTTGCTTGAGTCTTCTTGAGTTGAGCCGATGGCGGATCTTAGGGTGCAGCCTGTGCTTTTGATCTTGGAGAAGGGGGTGCAGTACTTGCAGAAACATTGGGATTGGCCGTAACTCTGTCTCTAGAGTTAACATATTGGCATTGCCCGCCATAACTCAGCCGGGTGAGTCTAGCATATTGAATCTTTTTCCTTTTCTCTAAGACTTCCTTCAGAATCTCGCTGTGAGTTCTAACAAGAATCATCAAATTCATTCATATCATCGGAGCCTTCATTTAAAACCAAGAGGCCTTTTGACTGGAAGTGTTGAGGGACCATTGAAGTTTGTTCCCTTTCATGGAGCCATAAGACTACTCCCAAATTGCATTGCTCGGGTACCACTGCCCAAAAACTTGTTAATTGCGAAGCCCCAATATTTCCCTTTCCTTGTATCACTGTAATGCCGTAGCCCAAAAGATTGTAGATTGCGAAGCCCCTTGAGACCTTTCGTTATAGAGCTTCAAATGTTGCTGGGGACATTGAAGTGAATTGCTTCTTGCCGAGGGAGCCTTTAAGACTTGACCGTAGCCCCTAAAGTGCCATCATTGATTGCAAGAAAGGTCCATCCTTGATTGGGGGAACGAGCACGGGCACACATGACAAGAGGGATCTTTGACATCCCTTTTGAGAGACTTTGAGGATAGTCTCACACATCTTTCTCGAGCATAGCCCCTAGGACTTATTGATTGTCAAATGAAGCAAAAGAAGCCCTTGTTCTTGAGTCACATAGCCCCTAGAGCGTCACCATTTGTTGAGCAAAGCAAGAGTGACTCATCCTCGTGTGGGGGAACAAACACAAGGGGACATGGCAAGAGCTACTCCATTTCTCGGGAGCCTTTCGGCGTACTTTAGAAGCACATACTTGAAGAAACTTTGAAAACTGAGACACATGTTGTTGCTATTTGCTGCCCAAGCCAATTGACTAGCTAGGGATTATTTGTGCAACCTCGTGCCCTTTTATGATGGGCTCGTTCTCAGATGGGTCTTGGTTACCACGGGCCTTCTTTTCATGAACCCAAAAATGCACACTGCTGGGGAATGATGCCAATAACCCAAGACAACCTTTGATGGTGCCATATCTTGTCGAGCCTTTTGCAATCCCAAAGTTGACTCGGTGGGGATTGACTTGCTGAGGAGACCCAATGTAGAACTTGTGCAGTTGTCTTCCTTAGAGGCCGGAGATCTCCATTTCTCTTTCCCTTCTCTTTCTCACTCTCTCATTTTTTTATGACGCACCCTGTTTTTTGCCTAGACCGCCCTTTCGGGTTTTCAATATAGCAGGCTTCTCTTTTGCGTCTTCTTTTTTTGACTCGATTAATGAGGAAGTGTGCATTGAATCTGGCTGAGGAGATAAGACATGTGATTTTGCGGTGAAGACCTCTTGTCACTAAAGATGAGTGACATTGACTCGACTAGGGAAGTGTCCCTAGTATTGACTTCACGTATGTATATTTTTTGAATAACTCATGAAGGCAAGTAAGTCATTAAGACAGAAGAGAAAGAAAGCCCCAATTTGATTGCAAGAAATTGGGAGTATGCAGAAAGAATAGAAGCCCTAGACTCGACAAGGAACGGAAAGCGATTCCAATTCTAAGAAAGTTGTTCAATCTTTTGGTGATTAATTCATTGGCAAATGAATCGTACAAAGATGTCTTGACAAGTTCGAGATGAAGGTCAATCACCATAACGCGCTAGGGCTAAACATATGTTCTTTCTTGCATGAGACCGGACCCGCAGGTTGCCTACGTTCCTCCAGTGTAGAGGCTCAGGTCACCGTAGTTCTTGTGGATTCTCCATTCGCCGTGATGAATTGTTGCTTCGTCGTGATGATTGTTGATGTCGCTTCGTCCTTCGTCGGTGGAATGATGTTGATCTTGTACTTCTTTGATGAGGGGGGATTTATTTATTTTTTTATTTATTTTTTGTGCTCTAACTTTTGCCTAGGTTGATTTGAGGATTTCAACCTAGCGAGCTTCTTTTTTTTTTTTTTTTTGTTTTTTTTTTTATCCCCTTTTGAAAACTTTGCTTCATGATCGTTGCTCCACCTTTCTTTGTCTTGATTTCGTCGTTGTTGATGTCTTCGTTGTTGATGCCGTCGTTGATGTTTAGCCCCTAGGCGTTCAAGCGATGGCCTTCGTTCTAAAACTTGTTTAGACATCTTTTCATCATTTTGCCAAGAATTAGATTGAACAACTTGGAAGAGTGTATGAGGACAAGAACGACTTTTATTTAATGATTGACTCAAAATTTAACATTGGACGAGAGAAAACATTAATGCACACATTAGAGGACTTTGACTCTTTTTTTTTATCCTATTTCTAGGTAGAGAAAGAGAAACGGAGATTGCTGTTGTAGTCCCCATTGTCGTTGTAGCCTTCCTTGCGGCATGATCTCTTGTTGAGACCCTATTTCAAATCTGAGCCCCTTCCTTGATGAGCTCTTGCATGTTCTCACTCTCTAACTGTTGTTCTTCAACCACGGTAAACTCACCATTGTCAATCAAGTCTTGGATGATGTTGCGGATGGAGAAGCAATCCTCGGTGAGATGACCGCTGCATTGGTGATAGTCACACCACTTGTGGTGGCCATGGTTGCGACGTAACGGTTGTGGTTGCTTGTACCCTTGGAGGGGAGAAACTTGTCCCTTGGTTTTGAGAGCTTCGTAGGCCTTGGTGACGGTCATACCTTGGAGGGGAGTGTAGACACGGTCGTTGGTAGAACCTTTGTGACTTTTGAGAGGCGAGCCACTTGAACATGTCTTACCGTTGACCTTTGCCTTGCTGTCGGTTAGCTCTTGCAAACGAGCCTTAAGTTCGGACACTTCTTCCTTGTGAATTTTCCTCTCGAGATCAAGACGGTCTTGCCACAAATCATCCTTGCGGCGGGCATCCTCGACAAGTCTATCCATTTGTTCCCCCATGGCTCTTATTATGTTGAAGAGCCTTTCGTTGGACACGGAGATGTTCTCACCCTTGTTGTTGTTGCCGTTGGAAGCCATTGAACCTATGGAAAGAACACGGTTGATCTTAGGATGGCCCCACAAACACCTTTTGGATAAAATGATTTCACCCACAAACAAGAAAAGACTCAACCACATGAAGAAAAATGACTCTTTTTTTATTATTATTATTTACAAAAGTCGGAAGGACGTGGTCCTTTTTGGGGTTTCTAGAAAAATAGTGGAATCGTCACACTAGTATATAGACCATCTCGCGGTCCCATATACTCATCGGATTCCACCACGCTTGTGAATCCTACATGTGTCGGGATTAAACTAAATTAATGTAGTAAATCATACATGCGGGGACGGATTTTTTATTTGCGTCCATTATGACCACTTGGGGATGGATTTTTATTTCGCCCATAACAATGAGTGGCATGTATGATTTGAAGACATTAGTTTAGGGAAATCTCGGCACATGGAAACCGACTTGAGTCACGGAGTGTTAGACCCTAACTAGAATTGTGTGGTTTGTGCTCGGCTAAAGAGAGGCTTAAAGGTCACCCCCGGTATGTAGTCGTGAACTACACCACGGGCTGAGGTTTACCGCTTCGAAAGAGTCAAGGTCGAGTGGAGCTTGAAACTTCCTAGGACGGGCCTCGACGGGTTTGGGGTTGGACTTGTGCGACTCGATAGTGAGCAGTTGATAAGAATTGTGCGCGTAGTGTGAGGTCTAACAAGTGACAAAATATATTTTTTTTAAAGAAAAAAAGAAATAGAAGCAAATAAGCACATAATTTTAACTTTCGAATCACCCGTGTGACCGATAAAAATGAACAGGAAATAAAGGCTGTTCTGTGCAGGCCCGGTGCTCACACACTGTCAAAACTGTCCATTCTGAACTCTGTTTTTGTTCTGGAAAATTTCCCAGACGCGCGCGCTTTGGGCTTTGAGGATGGGAGGCGCGCGCCTTAGGCACTAGAGGGAAGAGGCGCCCGCTTCTGGGCAGTACCCGCAAATCAGTGGGTTCAAGGGATTGCTTTGACCCTAAATTATAGAAATTTTCCCCTGCAGTAAACGTTAGCACAGAAACATGGGATTGAAGGACAAGATAGGGTCGGACGCGCGCGCTTCCTACCCTTTTTTACCAGAATGCCCAAAAAATAAAATAAAAGAACACCAAAAATGAAAAACGTAAGTTTAACCCTCTATATCCCCAGCAGAGTCGCCACTGTAGATACCCCGGGGAACCACGGCTTGGCTAGAGCGCGTGAATTACCTAGGATGTCTAATTGATTTTAAGAGTCGCCACCCACGTTTTAGAGGAACGCGAGAAAACCTAAGAAAATAGCCTTTTTTGTACGAAAACCAGAGATTCGGGAGAGAAGGGTTCGAGGGTTAGGTGACGGAGTGGGAAGAACTTAGATACCCACTCCGCCCCGCTTACGCGGTTTGGTGTTCTAATGCTAAATGTCCTTCAATTAATTAATATAAAAATGTGCTAACAATTATAATATAAAGGAAAAGGGGAAATAAAAAGATGACTGATTTTATTAATTTAATGCTAAAATATTACATGTTGAATTATTGTTAAACAATTACATAAAGAGAAATGAAAAGTAAATTAAAATGGAGTTTGGAATGTTAGAATGTAACCTTGGCCAAACTTCAATAGTGAAGTGGCCTTTTGGTTGTATTCCCTGTTATGGGGATTGCATACTAGTAAGACACAAATAAAAGAGAAGAAGAAAAATTGTACCTTTAGAAAAGAGAACTTGAAACCTTGACTTGGAAGTGTTGTTGTTGTAGAGAAATGGTTGTGTAGAGTTTTATTGTTAAAACTCTTGTTGGGAGAATTTGTGGAGAGTTTGTGTAAACAGAAAGTGTTGAAATTCAAAGTCCAAGAATGGAGGCCAAGGTCCAAAAATGAGGTCCTAAAAGAGATTGAAAAGAGGTCCCCTCCAATGATGGATTGGAGGGGTTTTTATAGTTGAAAGGGGATGTTTTTTGTGCCAATTCGCGGTCACAAAGAAATGTTTCCCGGGTGAAATCCATGCAAAATAAGCAAGAGAGGGATTCTTGGGAGAAAATCTGTAACTGAAGCCCCAGAGGCGCGCGCTTCCGGGTGTACCAACGGAAGGCGCGCGCTTCTGACCTCAAAAGGCGGAGGCGCGCGGCTTTGAAAAGGCAGTTTTGACAGAATGGACTAGAAAGTTAATTCTGTTATGCAGTTCAGTCCAAAACTAACGGAATCAGTTAGGAACGTAACGGAAGTAACAGAAATTAACAAAAACAAGTAAAATAAAAATACTATGTATGCAATCGGGACATGAGAGGTCCAAGGCGGGGTGTCTACAACCGGGCCTACACAAAACCATCTTTTAATTCTCTGTTTTATTTTTATCGGTCACACGGGTGATTCGAAGTTGTAAATACGTGCTTATTTGTTTTTTATTATTTCTTTAAAAAAAAATATTTTTGTCACGTGATGGACCTCATACTACGCGCACATAATTCTTATCAACTGCTCACAATCGAGTCGCACAATTCCAACCCCAAACCCATCGAGGCCCGTCCTAGAAAGTTTCAAGCTCCACCCGACCTTGACTCTTTCGAAGCGGTCAACCTCAGCCCGTGGCGTAGTTCAAGACTACATGCCGGGGGTGACCTTTAAGCCTCTCTTTAGCTGAGCACAAGCCACACAATTCTAGTCTAGGGTCTAACACTCCGTGACTAAGTCGGTTTTTGTGTGCCGAGATTTCCCTAAACTAATGTTTTGAAAACATACATGCCAATTTTTTGCTAGGGACGAAATAAAACTCCGTCCCCGAAGTGGTTATTTTGGATGCAAATAAAAAATCCGTCCCTGCATGTATGCTTTACTACATTAATTTAGTTTAATCCCGTCACATGTAGGTATCAAAAGCGTGGTGGAATCCGATGAGTATATAGGACCGCGAGATGGTCTATATACTAGTGTGACGATTCCACTATTTTTCTAGAAACCCCAAAAAGGACTATGTCCTTCCGACTTTGTAAATAAATAAAAAAATGTGTCATTTTCTTATGTGGTTGAGTCTTTTCTTGTTTGTGGGTGAAATCATTTTACTCAAAAGGTGTTTGTGGTGCCAATCTAAGATCAACCGTGTTCTCTCAATAGGTCCAATGGCTTCCAACGGCAACAACAACAAGGGTGAGAACATTTCTATGTCCAACAAAGAGTTATTCAACATGGGGAAAGCATTGAAAGGGCAAATTGATGCACTAGCCGAGAATGTCCGCCGCAAGGATGATTTATGGCGAGCCCGTTACGAGCATGTGGAAATGGCCCATAAGAAAGAAGTATCCAAACTCGAGAACCAATTAAAGGGGCTCACTGTAGACACCCCGCCTTGGACCGCTCACCCCGATTGCACATTTGATCTTGTGTTTGTCCCCATTTCAAGTGTTTCTCGTTAGTTTCTGTCACTTCCGTTAAGTTCCTGACTGACTTCGTTAAGCCCAGGGACTAAACTGAATAACAGAGCTGACTTTCTAGTCCATTCTGTCAAAATCGCCTTCTCTGAGTCGCGCGCCTCCGACAAGAGGATCCAGACGCGCGCGCGCCCCGCCCCCAAAGCAGGAAGCGCGCGCCTCTGGGCGTCGGTTACAGATTTCTGGCCAGGATTCTCTCCCTTGCTCAATTTACAGGATTTTGCCCGGGAAAGATTTCTTGGTGACTGAGTTTTGGCACCAAAAAATCTCTCTTTCACCTATAAAAACCCCCCTTTACCTCATCTCATTGAGCTCGGTTAAAGAGTTATCTCCTACATTCCAAACTCTATTTTAAAACCCCTTTTTATGATTTAAAGAAGAAGAAGAAGAACGTTTATCATTCATGTAGATTTTGATCAAGCAAGACCAACTTTAGTTGGGCGAGATGGGTGTTTCGGTACTTCCCATCTCGTAATCTAACCCCCGAACCTCAAAACAAAGAATCTCTGTTTTCGTAATCAAACTTAGGCTATTATCAATAGGTTTTTCTTATGTTCCTCAAAACATAGGTGGCGACTCTAAAAACAAGTTAGACATCCTAGGATAACTCACGCGCTCTAGCCAAGCCGTGGGCTCCCCCGGGGTATCTACAGTGGCGACTCCACTGGGGACGTTTGAGGGTTAAACTTGCATTCTGATCAAAATCTACATCTTTTCTGGGCATTCTGACTCCTGATGGGGAGGCGCGCGCTTCTGGCCTCTTCAGCCTAAGGCGCGCGCATCCCGCATCAAGGACCAGAATCGCCCGCTTCTTCATGTTCTTCATTTTCTTCTTCTGCTATTCTCCACTAATCATTTCTGCAGGGGTTACAATATACACATAGGACCAGGGCAATCCCCTGAGTCCAAAATCTGACAATCTGACAGGTGTGCCCAGAAGCGCGCGCCTCCCAATAGCATCACGCCATGCACGCGCGTCTCGTATCAACACTCAGAGGCGCACGCTTCTGGCTTGGTTCCCAAAACAGAAACAGGTCTCAGAACAGAGTAGTATGATGGGGGTGTGGGCACAGTTGCCTGCATCAGTGGTTATTCTGAACTTCAGACTGTTTTAATTTATGTTCTATTTTATCGGTCACACGGGTGATTCGAAAGTTGTAATTATGTGCTTATTTGTTTTTTTTTTTATTTCTTTTGAAAAAAAAAATATAAAAAATATTTTGTCACCTGTTAGACCTCACACTACATGCACATATTCCTATGAATTGCTCACTATCGAGTCGCACAAGTCCAACCCCAAACCCGTCGAGGCCCGTCCTAGAAAGTTTCAAGCTCCACTCGACCTTGGCTCTTTCGAAGCGGTAAACCTCAGCCCGTGGCGTAGTTCATGACTACATGCCGGGGGTGACCTTTGAGCCTCATATTCAAGCCGAGCACAAGCCACACAATTCTAGTTAGGGTCTAACACTCCGTGACTCAAGTCGGTTTCCATGTACCGAGATTTCCCTAAACTAATGTCTTCAAATCATACATGCCAACTTGTTGAAACGGACGCAATAAAAATCCATCCCCAAAAGTGGTTATTTTGGACGAAAATAAAAATCCGTCCCCGCATGTATGCTTTACTACATTAATTTAGTTTAATCCCGATACATGTAGGATTCACAAACGCAATGGAATCCGATGAGTATATGGGACCGCGAGATGGTCTATATACTAGTGTGACGATTCCATTATTTTCTTAGAAACCCCAAAAGGGATCCATTCCCTCCGACTTATAAAAAAAAAATAAAAAAGAGTCTTTTCTTATGTGGTTCGAGTCGTGTACCCAACTGTGTGTTCTAAGCCTCTTCTTGGACCGCAAGTGTTACTCAAGACTGACCAGGGCCTCTTCTGCAATATAGGTTCAATTGGTACTTACAGAGTCTACCGGGATTCGGCAAATCGGTTAGTCCGTGAAGAGATCACTCCAACAGCTCCTACATCAACAATGGCCGGCGGCTCCAACACCAACAATACCATGACTCTCGAGCAACTCGCAACCATGGTCCAACTCCTCCAAGAGCAAGTCTCCACCCTTAATAAGGAGGCACAAAGCAAAGACGACATTTGGCAATCCCACCTCGACAGCCAAAGGGAGGCCCACGAGGCCGAGATGGAGCTAATGAAAGGAAAGTTCACTAATCTTGCCAAGGGGAAGAGCAAAACTGACAATGACGAATCCGAATGGACCGAAGGTTTGTTCAAAAGTCCTTATGTCAACACCCGCACCAAGAAAGTGGGAGAGCCAAGTTCCAAGAACAATGAGCCCAAAATGGTGGATTCTATCATGGCCTACATCGACCAAAAATTCAATAGGTTCAACATGGGGAAAGGCTCCGACACAAGCCTTTATCAATCATCCATCCTCATGAGTACTATGGCCGCTCTTCCTAATAAGTTCAAGATGCCCGACATAAGCAAATTCAAGGGCAACTCTTGTCCTATGGCTCACATTGAGACTTATATTTGGGCAATGGTTCCGAAGAAGGTCTCCCCCAAGGTGATGGCTCAATGCTTTCCTCTCACTCTCGAGGGGGCGGCAAAATATTGGTATGCTACTCTCCCGCTCACTGTCCGTCTTGATTGGGACTCCGCCATGCTTGCCTTCAAGAACCAATACCAAGGCAACACCACTCATCGGCCCATAAGGAAAGAGCTAGAGAACATTACTCAACGAGACCACGAGTCCTTCATCGACTTCACAAGGAGATGGAGTGATAAACTCTCCGAGATTATGGAAAGGCCAAATACCAAGGAGCAAATGGACATCTTTCTCAAATGTCTCAAAATTGATCTCCGCACCCACCTAAGTGGGGCTTGCTATGCGGATTTCTCCCAAATGTATGAGGCGGGGGTCCGAATGAACGAGTTGCTCAAGGAAGTCAAGAAAAGTGCTCCAAGCTACCACTACAAGGCCGCTTCCAACTCCACAAAAGAGGCCTCGGTCAACGCCGTCACTATCGATAAGGGGAATTACAAAAAGGTTCCTCCACCCCAAGGGAAGAAGTCTCGAAATGACCGTGTCTACACGCCTCTCCAAGGCATGACTCAAACCGAAGTTTTCGAAGTCCTCAAAGCAAAGGGTCAAGTCACACCCGTACAAGGGTACCAACCCAAGACGGTCAACCCCAATCATGCTCACCACAAATATTGTGGCTACCACCAATATAGTGGCCACACCACCGAGGAATGCTTCGTTCTCCGCAATGTCATTCAAGATCTCATAGACAAAAAAGAATTTGTAGTAACTAATGGCGAACATGTCAATGTAATAGAAATAGGAGAACTCGAGGGGACCACCCATTCAATCCCAATTGTGAATGGGGGCCCCAATGTTATGAATAAACTTGACAATTCTTGTTATGTTGTAACTTACGATGAGGTAATGAGGGAAGTACTAGAGAATAGGAAAAAGAAGCAAGATGGGAACGTCAACATGCTAACTCGATCCGGTCGAGTCATAGCAAGCAACCCTTCCACTTCCGCACCAAGCTCCTCTTCTCAAAGGCCGCAAGCTCGCGACACTCCCGAAGATCCTCTACTTGTCCAACTCAAGAAAACTCAAGCCAACATCTCTATTTGGGACCTCATCGCATCCTCAAAGAAACACCGAGATCTTGTCATCCGCAATCTCGATGATACATCAATTTCTCCCGATACTACTCCCGAGGACCTCACGGCAATGATCGGTCACATTCATTTTGGCAACGTCATCACCTTTGCCGATATGGACCTTCCACCATTCGGTTCCGACCACAACGAGGCTATTTACCTCAAGGTACGAGCAAGGGGGAGGCCCATCTCAAGAGTCTTAGTGGACGGTGGTTCCGCACTCAACCTCATGCCTGGCAGAATCATGGGCATACTGGGGCTTAAGGATTCCGATTTGAAGCCTTCTACTCAAGTAATCCGAGGTTATGACAGCACCGCCCGTACAGTCATGGGCATGATCGAAATAGACATTGAGTTTGGGAGCCTGGTCATGTCCGTTCCATTCCAAGTGCTTGACATCCCGGCCTCGTTCAACTTGCTTTTGGGTCGACCATGGATTCACAGTTCTAATGCCGTCCCGTTAACTCTCCATCAATGTGTCAAGATCCGAAATGGTGATGAAATAGTGACCGTCATGGCCGAAAACGTCACTATCCACAGAAAAGGTGAGCCCGTCCACCAAGTTCAGCATGGTTTACCAGACTCCACTCTCTCCGGCGTCTCAATCAACGCCATTGACAAAGAAGGGGGGAAACGGATCATGGACCCCCAGCAATCACAAAGTCCTCCGCATGATGAGAAATATGGACTACTTCCCTGGTTTAGGCTTAGGGAAATATCAACAAGGAATCCTACATCCTGTGCAAGTCCCATTTGTCAAGAACACATTCGGTTTGGGGTACGAGCCTTCTAGAGAAGACTTGAAACAAGAGCAAGTGATCAAGGATGAAAAGGCCCGAGCTCGTAAAGAAGGCCGTCGTTATGAGGTCCCTAATCTAAGGCCTTAACGCAAGACGTTGAATGGCTATTTTGTCCGCCAAGGGGAAGACGTTCCATACATGATCTTTCCCGAACCATGGGTTAACAATAGGGGTGTCAAAAAGCCCGGTCTCGAAATCTTCTCCGATTGTGAGATCCAGAAATCTGAAAGGGAACCAACTCCCATGTCGCCCCGTGAATGGTGAGGAAGGAAGGTGACTATAGAGTCCGAGACAGAAATCATCGTGGGGAAGAACCGACAGATTTAGCCTCCATGTTCGAAGAGCTTGCCATAATGAATGAATGCCAAGTCAACGCCATCCATGACACCGTCATCATGAATGAGACTATCAGTGAGATCCCGCCGAGCTCCAAGCCGATCAACAATTGGTATTCTACGAAAGGGCACGGGGTATCCGAGGAATTCTTAGTCCAAGGAATGGGTTGCATACCCCGCACAGCCACAAAGGAAGAGCGGCTCACACTTACTTTCGAGTCCGAGAGTGTCTCTAATACCCTCACCCAAGAGGATATGGAGGCCATAGCCGAGCGTTTGTTTCCTTTCTTTGCTAATGAAAAATTTGATATTTCTGAGTACCCTGAGATTGCAAATATCATAAATGATGAATTAACTAATAAGGAACTTAATGAACAAGTTAATAACGATTCAAATTATGATGAAATAGACCACGAAAACACAACATACTTGAATGAACTTGCTCAACAGGTCCGTAGTCGTGGTGAAAATGGTCCAGGGGCTGACGAAGAATTGCATGTTGTTAATCTGGGTACCGACGAAGAGCCAAGGGAAACTAAGATCCGAAGCTTCTTCAAGGGGGACGATAGAGACAGATTGACTGCACTACTACGGGAGTTCGTGGATGTGTTCGCATGGTCATACAAAGACATGCCGGGTTTGGACAGAAAGGTAGCGGAGCACAGAATTCCGATCAGAGAAGATGCCAAGCCGGTAAAACAGAAGCTCAGAAAGATCAAGCCAGAATGGTCTCTGCAAGTCAAAGAAGAGATCGAGAAGCTCCTCAGTGTGGGTTTCATCAAGGTTATCGAGTATCCGACATGGTTAGCCAATATCGTGACAGTCAGAAAGGCAAACGGCAAGGTTTGAGTTTGTGTGGACTTCCGGGATTTGAACAAAGCTTCCCCGAAAGACGATTTTCCACTCCCTAACATCGACATGCTGGTCGACTCCACTGCTGCCTACGAGGTTCGCTCATTCGTGGATGGGTTCGCTGGGTACAATCAGATTCTCATGGCCGAGGAAGATCAACATAAGACAGCCTTCACAACACCGTGGGGTACCTTTTGCTACACAGTCATGACATTTGGGTTAAGAAACGCTGGGGCTTCCTACCAAAGAGCCGTGACAGACTTGTTCCACGATATGATTCACAAAGAAATCGAGGTCTATGTGGACGACATGATCATTCACTCCAAAGGGACTGATGGTCAACATTTAATCGATCTCCGCAAGTTCTTCGAAAGGCTTCGTCAATACAAGATGAGGCTCAACCCTGCAAAGTGCACGTTCGGGTTATCCGAGGCAAAGTCCTTGGTTATATGGTCACTGAAAGGGGAATTGAAGTAGATCCCTCCAAAATCAAGGCAATCATTGACATGCCTCCTCCAAAGACGCAGAAAGAGATCAAAGGTTTCATGGGCAGACTGCAATACATCAGTCGGTTTGTGCACCAACTCACTTCCATGTGCGAGCCAATCTTCAAGCTACTCAAGAAGAATGTGGCTCTAGAATGGACCGACGCGTGCCAAGAAGCCTTCGACCAAGTAAAGCATTACTTGACGTGCCCTCCTGTTCTAGTTCCGCCGCACAAGGAGAAGCCTCTTTTGCTCTATCTCACTGTCAATGATGAAGCCCTAGGGGCTATGTTAGCACAAGAGCAACGAGAGTCCACAAATGAGAATGCCATTTATTTTGTCAGTCGCCGATTCCAAGGAGGCGAAAACAACTACTCTGTCTTAGAGAAGTCATGTGCGGCATTGGTTTGGGTTACTCAAAAGCTCAAACACTATATGGAAGCTTTTCCGATCAAGCTAGTAGCAAAGGTGGACCCGCTCCACTACATCTTTGAGAAGCCTTTCATGTCAACAAGAATAGCCAAATGGTACTTCATGCTCACCGGCTATGATATCACTTACGTCACACTAAAATCCATCAGGGGGAAAGTGTTCAGTGACCAGCTTGCCGAATTCCCGTGTGACGAAGTAAAGGGGGAAGACGTACAGTTCCCCAACGAGCATTTAATTTGTACTGTAACCGAGGAAAATAAGTGGCAACTTTTTTTCGATGGCGCCGCCAATAAACACGGTTTTGGTATAGGAGTATTGCTTGTCGATCCAAAAGACATCTACACTCCCATTGCCATCCGTCTGGAATTCGAAGCTACCAACAACATTGCCGAGTACGAAGCATGCATAGCAGGGCTCGAAGCAGCTCTCGAAAGAAACATCACGGAACTAGAAGTATTCAGCGACTCTTTGCTCCTTATCAATCAGCAATCGGGTAAATGGCGAATCCAAGACCCGACCCTCCAACAGTATGGTCAGCACCTTGAAAAATTGGTTGAACAATTCCAAGAGATCACTTTCAACTACCTGCCAAGGGATAAAAATCGCTTCGCCGATGCACTGGCTACCATAGCTTCATTAGTCGAAATGCCCAAAGGGAAAATGGTGAAGCCTTTCAAAATTGCCCGAAGAAATAGTCCGGCGTACTGCATGAGTATTGAGATCAACGAGGTTCAAACAAACTCTCCGTGGTAGCCTCTCGGTACGTACTGATTGGAGACCGAGTCTACAAAAGGCACCACGACGGGATCAATCTCTTATGCGCCAATGAGGCCGAAGCTCAAGAGATAATGTGTGAAGTGCACGAAGGAGAGTATGGACCCCACATGAATGGGTTTATGCTAGTCAAGAACATACTCCGCATTGGTTACTATTGGAACACTATGGAACGAGACTGCATCAAGAAAGTTAAAAGGTGTGCCAAGTGCCAATTCCATGCTAATCTGCAACATGCTCCACCCTCGCAACTTTACAACATGGTCACACATTGGCCTTTCTCTTGTTGGGGGATAGACATCATCGGTAAAGTCCATCCTGCCGGAAGCAATGGGCAGTCAATCATCCTAGTGGCCGTCGACTACTTCACAAAGTGGGTCAAAGCACAAGCCTATCGGACCCTCAACGCCAAGAAAGTGGCCGAATTTGTAAAGATTAATATCATGTGCCGATACGGCGTGCCTCACGAAATCATTTCCGACAATGGCTCTCACTTTGAGAAGGAAATGGATGCACTTTTGGTAGAATACAAGATCACCAAGCACAAGTCATCTCCTTACCGTCCCCAAGCAAATGGCGCGGTTGAAGCAGCAAATAAGACCATCGAGACCATCGTCAAGAAAATGGCCTCAACAGGAAGGGATTGGCCCGAGAAGCTACCATTAGCATTGTGGGGCTACCGCACATCAATACGGTCAGCAACAGGAGAAACTCCTTATGCATTAGTCTATGGTTCTGAAGCCGTACTCCCAATCGAACTTGAAGTCCCATCTCTAAGGGTCCTCCTCGAGAATCAAGTCAACGAGGTCGACTGGATGCAAAGTCGATATGAACAGCTAGCCTTACTCGACGAGAAAAGGCTAAAAGCACTCGAACGCACAAGGGCGTATCAGCAAAGGATGGCAAGGGCTTTCAACAAAAAGGTGAAGCCTCAAAACATTAATGTGGGAGATTTGGTCTTAAGACAACATCCTCCTAATGCCATAAATCCCCTGGGGAAATGGGGACCCCGATGGATCGGTCCGTACGTGGTCAAAAAGATACTAAGCGGCGGTGCAGTCCGACTCGTGGATTTAGATGGTGACCAGCTGCCAAAGGAGGTCAACCTCGACAAGCTCAAGAGGTTCTATGCTTAATAAACAAAGACCATAAAAAAAAAAAAATCGCTCGCTAGGTTGAAAACCCGCAAGGGCGGCCTAGGCAAAAATTAGAGCACGTGCAAAAAAGAAGCCCGCTAGATTGCAAACCCGAAAGGGCGGTCTAGGCAAAAAACAGGGTGCACACTAAAAAAAAAAAAGGTCTTTGTTTGTTTGAACTACGGAGACCTGAGCCTCCCAACTGGAGGAACGTAGGCAACCTTCGGGTGCGGTCTAAAACATATCAAAAATACCCAATTCACTTCAATAACAAGATGCAATTTTTATTCATTCAATGAATTATTCAAGCCATTACAACGGATTTATTGAGCAACAAAAGACATCAAAACATTAAATCCTAAAACAAAGTGGTCTAATTTAATTGCAATCTCTTAGGGTACTAAGAAAAGTCCAATTTTCTCTTAGCCTTCAAAGGACCACCCGATCGTCTCTCAATCCTTTTCTTCTTGGATAACGGAGGAGCACTAATACGCACCGAAACCTTCTGTGTTGTGGCACGTCTCCTAGCATAAAAGTCATCTAAAGGAGTACCGAAAGGGTCAGCAAGAATGTTACTCGAATCAGCAGCAGCCTCCCTATATCTCAAAGCGCTGCTAGGCTCAAAACCCTTTCCCAACAACTCGGCACGAAGCACATCGACCCAAGTGATGCCACGGTAAAGGGTGCCAAACAAATAATCCAAGTAGCTCTCGGGAAGGAAGACACTCCCCCGATGCAGAGGAGCAAAATCCCAACGGCTGCGATCATCTCCCCAAGCCGACTTAAGCTCACTCGAGGAGTCCGGACCCATGTAAGCAACTGGACGAAGCATTCATCCCCAACTGAAAGTGATCCGCCGTCAACTACGCCTGCATCCCACAGAGTCAAACAATTACAGTTTAATGACAACAACTCGGTCCATGGTGAGGCGCAAAATCACCACCTTTCCATCAAGCAACACAACTGTTGTTCAAATATATGTTTAGGACATAGAATTGCTTAATCCCAATCATAGTTATCACTTAGGATCCCCCAATTTTTGATAGAACCTTTGTAAGGTACCCTTAGGATTCTTTGTGATCTGCACACGTGTATTACATCTCTTCATACAAGGCAAACCAGCAAGAGGAAGCAAATCAACAGACCAGTAAACAAGTTACCGATCAACTCTATTCTCAACATGCGAGAAGTTGCTGATCAACTTGCTACACAAAGTTGCCGATCAACTCCATTCTCAACATGCCGATAAAGAAAGACAGTCTGTACTGTCAGTCAGGTTACATCGTCCCACCTTAAAGTCAACCTTGCTGATTGTCCCTGTCCTTTCATACTGTTTTATCAAAAAGTAGTTTAACTGCTCTGTCATGATTATTGCGCCGTCTGACACATAGATAGTTTTAGCTATACCTTGTCCCTACTTGCTTTTTGCAGGTAACCGGTTGAGACAAAGGGGTCTTTACCCATCAGACTTTTGCAAGCATGCGTGTACTCCATATCTTCGCCATTAATGCTAAAGATACCGCATTTAATGCTCCTCAACTACCCAGCTGGATATTCAAATTGCAAGCCTTCTTCTACAAAACACAAGACATCCACTCCTCTTATAAATATTGGACTTAGAGTGATAAAGAAGGTTGGTGAAAATAGAGCATTGAAGAGAGTTGAATGTTTTTGAGTATTCATTAAAGACTTAAACATTCTGTGTCCAGATAATCATTAGATCATTTAATAGGACATACACTTGTGCACCAACTCAAACAACATTGTTAGTATTCCCGAACTAGATCATTTAAGGAATACGTTGTTTAAGTTATTCACACACCCACCTAAGTGAGATAAGTTCTCTTGAACTTGCCGCTCAAAAACACTTGGTCAGATTTGTATTACGATCCATTAGTGATCTCTAGAATTTAGTCTTTGTTTCCGGCAAAGCCGTGCTTGTAATAGACTAGAGATATCTAATAGTACTCTTAACCCAAATCCAAGTTCTGACCAAACTTGGTAGAGGACGTAGCAGTATTTACACTGTGAACCTCTCCAAATCTTTGTGTCTCTGTCACTTACTTTATCGTTGCCAGTTGGAACTCTATCACCGGCAGATTGTATATGTTCGTACTGATTCATTGTAATTTCCATTGACCAATCTCTTGAAACTGCATTGAACTTTTATCAATCACTTTGTGTTAAAACCAAGCTCTCAAAACCTTTTTCATACTGATTTTGGTGTGAGTTAAAACCAAGTCATATCTTCTCCGCTGCGCTTACTGATAATAGTTTGCAAACTGATAAGTGACTTTGCATTTATAAAAGTGTTTCTTTAAAAGTTTTAAAAAGGCTATTCATCCCCCCTCTAGCCTATTTTCCTACCAATTGGGCCTAACAATTGGTATCAGAGCTTGGAATTTTGAAAGAAATTTCCAAGCTTTGCAGCTTGTTTGCCGATACCATGGCAGGAAAAATCATGCAGTCATTTAACATCACTACCATACCGTTGTTGAATGTCAAGGAGTTTGGTGTCTGGAAACTCGTATGATAAAGTATGTGAACTCAATCGATGATCGGTTGATGAAGGTCATAGAAGGTGGTCCAATAATTCCTCTAAAAGTCTCAACTACCTACAGACCTATTCCCTCTACTCCGCTGACACAACATGCTGATCGTGACACTGAACAAGAAACCCATGTTTAGATTGAAGAAACTTTTGTCGAGAAACCAAGAGAGGAATGGACTGAGGACGACAAACTTTCAGCTGCCCTAGATGGAAAGCATGCCACATTATTTCTTGTGGATTGGACGACAAGCAATATACACTCATTGACTTGTGCTCCACAGCTCAAGAATGCTGGAACAAGCTCCTTGTATACTTTGAAGGTGATGAGCAGGTAAAGGAAAACAGACTCTACGATTGTATTGCTGAGTTTGAATCCTTCAAGAAACAAGATGGTGAATCACTAAGGAGTGCCTAGGATAGATTTTGCGAGGTAAGTAATTTATGTGCTTCATTGGGAAAGGTTTATACTATAAAAGACCTGAATATTCGTTTTCTAAGTTCTTTAGGAAATGAGTATCATACCAAGGTCACCGCTGTTAGAGAAGTGAGAGACTTGAACATGACTTCTATTCAGAATCTTGTGTCTAGTCTATTTCTGTATGAGAGAGAACTGCAAAAACTTAATGTTCTCGATAAAAATTTCAAAAACTTGTCTCTATCAGCTCAGTCACAGATATCCTTCCCTTCAAACAAATTCCCTCCTATAGATCCCCATCCAATACCCTGCAGTTCCAAAACCCCTGAAACTACCTCAGAACAGCCTATGGAAGAAGACGAATTTGCCGTCTTCGCTAGGAACTACAAAAGGTTTAAAGACTTCAAAAGGATGCAGAAAGCAAGCTACCAGCAACCAAAATCATTCACGCCAACATTTCAAAAACCAGCAAATTACAACAAACCCTCAACAAGTGCTACCGTTGGAAAGAACAACAAAGGTGATCTTGTTTTCTTCAACTGCAGAAAACCTGGTCACTTTGCTTCTAAATGTCCTCAACCAAAATATGAGTATGTGAGGAAGTCAATCAAAAAGAGACATCCCAAGTCTCGAAGCTTTGTTGCCGATGAAAGCACAGAAAAGGCCTTTCCGGTTTGGTGTGAAACTGACTCAGACGAAGATGCCGATGAAGATGAAGATGCCGATGTAAGTTTTGTCGCCCTAGACATGGAAGATGCCGATACATCCACATTACCGACTCCAGTCTACCGAAATCCATCTCCTCCAAGATCTCCAGTCAGAGAAGAAGCTACTGGAAGACCTCAACCACACTTCAAAGAGATTAGTGTCAAAGCAGAGAACCCAAATAGATACAGAGTTCACCAAGTGGGAACCTCTCTCTATGGTCAGTGTAACTCTATTCAATTCACTACCATCAAACCTAAACCCTTACCAATGACCAGAAAATTCTCATTCACTGAGCACCCTAGCATTGCCAAAAGCTTATCTAAACCCATCTCTTCTCTACCTGACCCAAAACCTATTCCCTCTGCCACCAAATTTTAGCTGATCCCTTTCCTGAAATATCCAAAAGCTGAAATGGTAGAGACAATGGGATGAACTTTTTATTGATCATGAGAAGCTGAGTAGCGTTCATAATGTTGGGTTTCCAAGTAACATGCGCAGCGGAATTTAGCATTTAAAATTTTAAGAAACCCAAAGCCATGGATCCGTTCATATGATAAATCAAATACAACATAAGAATAAAGGAATAAAACTAACCTTGATGGCTATCAAATTCTCTTGGTCTTTGGTGGAGGTTTGAAGACTTGATCACGATCACACAAGCTTGAACACGAACTTTGAAGATGATGACTTTCACCCTCTAGCGGTATCCACACTTCAAACGAATATCAAAGGAGCTTCTTTGATCTTGGTGCTAGACCAAATTGTGAAACACTTTTTCACAATCAAAAGAACTATATGGAATTTATTTTGTGTATTATTTTGTTCCTCAACCAAGAGTGTCTTGGAACAAAATAAACCCTCTCTCAAACTCTTTGAGACTCACAAAATTATTGGCCTAGAGTGCTGGCCGAATTTGGTCTTTTATACACAAGTATGACCTATTCCAAATAGGAAACTTGTGTCAAAATCCTTCCAAAATTCGTTTCCTAATCAAATTAGGAATCTGCCACCCGACAGCACTGTGCGGCCGCCCAAAACCATCTGTGCGGTCGCACAACTATCTGAAACAAAACTGGTACAAAAATGGGCTAATTGTGCGGCCGCCCAGTCCATACTGTGCGGTCGCCCACTTTCCAGAAAGTCCAGAATTTCCAAAATTCCAATGTAGTCCTTCTAAAGATTCGTTCTATTGTGTGTGACCCTCTAGGATTATACTAAGTTGGCAATGGGTTCAAACATGAAACCATAAGATATGATTAGGTTCTAGCAAACCGTCATACCTACCCAATTAGTATAACTAGATACAAGTTCACATTCCTCTTAGAATATGTCATAATCCTTTTGTCCACGATATCATTGAACACAAGTCATGGTCAAAGAGTCAACTTGTTTTGTTCAATACTTTCTCGATTCCGAATATGTTGATAATCCAAATGACATTGATCCAATCAATTCATTTGAGTCCGGCCGAACATTTCATCAACATCATTCCTACGAGAGGCCCAAGCTTGACATCTCGCCGAGGAGGGACAAATCCATTTAGCTTATTATTCTTCCCTACGTGAATCCGATTATGCCAATCATACCCTTTATAACTACTCGGTTAAAAGTAGCGTTTGAATATGTCAAACATAATGTTCATCAAGTGGAAGACTATAATAACTTCATGTCTAAGGATTCAAATGACATAACTAATATGAGATATATGTATGACATAGACCATGACATAAATCTCATAAGGCGGGTCATGTCCAGTACCTTGTTCCAAACAAGTACCCATAAATCTAACATGATCATCACATGGTCATTTAGCCTTTATACTAGTGCTTAACAAGTACTAGGGACGGAGATTATTATAAGTAAACATGAACACAACAATAATAATCAAAACATCTCTTTATTGATTATGAAATAAATGATAACAATTACAACGTTATTAAACGTGCCTAGGGCACCACTACCAACAATCTCCCACTTGCCCTAGGCCCAATCTCCCATGTATCTAATACCCATGGACCTAACATGACCATCATGTTTAGCTTGTGGAATTCCCTTGTTAGCGGGTCCGCAACATTGTCATCAGTAGGTACTTGCTATATATTTACGTCTCCCCTATCAACGATCTCTCGAATGATATGAAAACGCCTAAGTATGTGTTTTGGATTTCTGATGTGCTCTTGTTCCTTTGCTTGAGCAATAGCACCATTATTATCACAATAAATGTCTATTGGATTAGCAATACTAGGAACCACTTCAAGTCAGTTATGAACTTCTAATCCAAACAGCTTCCTTTGCAGCATCCGATGCAGCAATATACTCAGCTTCTGTTGTAGAATCAGCGGTTGTACTTTGCTTGGAACTCTTCCAGCTTACAGCTCCACCATTTAACATAAAACACAAACCCGATTGCGATCGGCTATCATCTTTGTCGGTTTGGAAGCTTGCATCCGTGTAAGCATTTACAACGAGATCATCTTCCATTCCTCCATAGACCAAAAACGAGTCTTTAGTTCTTCTCAAGTACTTAAGAATCGCTTTTACAGCTATCCAGTGATTTTCGCCAGGGTCGGATTGGTATCTACTTGTCATGCTCAAAGCATAAGACATATCCGGCCTAGTACAAATCATGGCATACATGATGGACCCAATTGCCGAAGCATATGGAACATCATTCATTTTCTCACGCTCATCTTTTGTCTTAGGACATTGAGTCTTGCTTAGAGAAACTCCATGTAACACCGGGCAAGGTGCCTCTCTTAGAATTTTCCATACGGGATCTTCTAATGACCTTGTCAATGTATGTACTTTGGCTTAAACCAAGTAGCCTCCTTGATCTATCTCTATAGATCTTAATGCCAAGAATATATGCGGCTTCACCCATATCTTTCATTGCGAAGCACTTTCCCTAACCAAGTCTTCACAGACTGAAGTGTAGGAATGTCGTTTCCAATGAGCAATATGTCATACCACGTATAAAATAAGGAATAGCACTATGCTCCCACTAATCTTCTTGTATACACAAGGCTCATCTTCGTTCTTGATGAAACCAAACTCTTTGACCGATTCATCAAAACGGAGATTCCAACTCCTAGAAGCTTGCTTCAATCCATAGATGGATCTCTGCAATTTGCATACCCTAGAATCTTGTTCAAAACCTTCTGGTTGTGTCATATACACATCCTCTTGGAGTTTTCCATTCAGGAAAGCGGTTTTGACGTCCATCTGCCATATTCATAGTCATGATATGCGGCAATGGCAAGCAAAATTCTTATAGACTTGATCATTGCTACGGGTGAAAAGGTCTCATCATAGTCAATACCATGAACTTGCCTATAACCCTTCGCTACAAGCCTAGCTTTGTAAGTATGCACTCTTCCATCCATGTCAGTCTTCTTCTTGAAGACCCATTTGCATCCTATGGTTTTTACACCTTCGGGGGCGCATCAATCAAATTCCAAACTTGATTGTCTTGCATGGATTGCAATTCGGATTCCATGGCTCCAAGCCACTTGTCAGAATCAGGAGAAGACATCGCCTCTTGGTAGGTTGACGGTTCATCATTATCAATGATTTCTACCTCATTACTATCCGTTACGAGAAATCCATATCTCTCGGGCTCGGATCGTAACCTACTAGATCTGCGAGTTGCTTGTGTACTTTGAACAGGTTCCACAACTCCTTGTGGTTCTTGTTCTTGTTCCCACTTGGTTCAATGTTATTTTTCTGGGTCTCGAATTTCTTCAAGATTTATTTTACTCCCACTGATTTCTTGTGGAGAGAAACTGTTCCTCTAGAAAGACACCAGTTCGGGCAACAACACACTTTGTTGTCCTTTCGGTTGTAAAAGTAATATCCTTTAGTTTCCTTAGGATATCCCACGAAAATACATTTATCAGATTTGTGTGCTAGTTTGTCGGAGATAAGTCTCTTGACATAAACTTCGCAACCCCCAAATCCTCATATGAATGACAAACTAGGTTTCTTTCCACTCCACATTCTCATAGGAGTCTCTTGGAACCGATTAGTTGGAACTTGATTTTAGTGTGAAAGCAGCGGTTTCTAGGGCGTAACCCCAAAAGGATATTGGAAGATCAACTTGACTCATCATGATCGAACCATGTCTAACAAAGTCCGATTCCTCCTCTCGGACAACATTCAATTGTGGTGTTTGGTTCCGGGTGGAGTCAATTGTGAAACTATTCCACAATCTTTAGATGATCATCAAATTCTCTGACAAGTACTCACCACCACGATCTGATCGAAGTGCCTTTATACTTTTGCCAAGTTGTTTTCTACTGCATTTTGAAATATTTTAAATATCCAAATGCTTCACTTTTATGTTTCATTAGGTAAACATACCCAAATCTACTATAATCATCAGTGAAGGTTTGAAGTATTGAAAATCCTCCCCTAGCATTATACTTAATGGTCCGCATACATCGGAATGTATCAACCCCAATAAGTCGCTTGCCCTTTCACCCCAACTTGGTAAAAGGTGTCTTAGTCATTTTTCCAAGAAGACACGACTCACAAGTATCATATGACTCTAAGTCACATGAACCCAAAAGTCCGTCCACATGGAGTTTTGAGATACGCTTCTCATTAATATGACCAAGACGGCAATGCCACAAATAAGTATGATTTACATCATTAGGTTTAGATTTCTTATTTACATGATAGACATTATTTTCATTCTTGACATCCAAGATTAAAGGCCATTAAATGAATTAGCAATACCATAAAGCCACATCATTTAAATAAATAGAAAATTTCTTATTCTCAATAAGAAACTTAAAAACCTCATTATCCAAACAAGAAATTGAAATAATATTTCTGCTTAAATCCGTAACATAATAAACAATTGTTCAAAACAAGAATTAATCCGGAAGGTAAAGTGACTCCATAAGTCCCTACGGCTAATGCAGCAACTCTTGCTCCATTCCCCAAGCGTAGATCTACTCACCTTCTTTAAGCAGTCTCCTATTTTTAATCCCTGCACATTTAGACAAAGAGAACCACATCCGGTATCCAATACCCAAGCAATCAGTGGTAGAAAGGAGAATATCTATCATATAGATACCTGAAGTCGACGCATCCTTGCTGCTCTTCTTCTTCTTTTGCTCTTCCAAGAAAGCCTTGCAATTACGTTTCCAATGACCAATTTTCTGACAATGGAAACAGATTGCATCCTTTTGTGAATCGGTTTTGCCTCAGAAGCTTGGCAACCTTTGCCTTGCTTATCTTAGGTTTGACAACTTTTGCATTACCCTTTCCTTTGGCACTAGCCTTCTTCCATCATGAACCAAGAGCACGGGAGAACCTTTTCCACAATTTTCATCTCTGCAGTTTTAAGCATCCCATGCAACTCAGAGATATCTTATCCATTCCATGCATGTTATAATTCATCACAAACTGATTAAACTTTTAGGCAATGAATTAAGAATGAGATCCGTGGCTAGCTCCAATGGGATTGGATAGCCAAGTTTCTCAAGGTGCTCTATATAACCTTTCATTTTAAGAAAGTGAGGACTCACTTGTTGCCCTTCATTCATTTTACTAGTAGTGAATGCACAATGGTCTTGTACCTCTCTTGCCTAGCTTGCTCTTGAAAACATGGTTCTCAACTCCACGCCTATCTCATAGGCTTCCAAATGTTTCCAAATTTTGTTGGAGTTTTGAACACATAGCAGCAAGCATGAGACAACTTACATCTCTAGAATCATTACGATGTTTCTTGTAATTGTCTCTTTCCACCTAGGGGCAGTAGGCGGTGGTTCCATAAAGTTTGTACCATTCTCCGGCTTATCCTTCTCAAGGATCGATCGCAACGACATTGATTGAGTGTTATTAGTCATTATCTACAAATATGCAAAATTTCCAAAATTTAATAAGTACCCGGTTTTCATTAAAGAGATAAATAATGTATTTTTTCAAACAAAATACTCCCACTAAATTATATAACCTTCATATACATCCAATGTATAATATAATTCAAATGGGTTAAGATCAACTTTAATTTAATTTTCAAGTCCGCTAAGGCGGATTACACAAAATCAAATTAATTAGGTAGACAACTCTTGTCAATCATATCTCATATGACTCTAGTTCCTTTTATGAGATTCTTAAGAAATCCAATTTCAAAAGCATGTTAAACCTCATCTTTGCCTAGGCCCAAAACTGTTTTGACGCCCAATTAAGTTCTAACCATTTAACGCATAGTTAATGTCCCCGCTAGGGCGTGCCCACACTATCTATCTTGCTCATACATAAACAAATTTAATGCATCTCGCTAGGGCGAATCTACATTAAATCACTCATGTAATAACAAGTGTTTTAATCATGGCATGGCAATAAAAGACTTAAAACTTTTCTTTGAAGGTTCATCACATATAGCATATAACACATTTATGAGCACATAATATAAACATGTTACACATCAAGTTTAGCCACTAAATTAATCTCCATTAATTAAGCATATATTTATGTGTCATTAGTTTCTCTATAATTATGAGGATGAGACTATTTCAACTTTGGTCATTATCTCCAAATCAAGACAACAAGAAGTGCGGTCGAACTAAGCCATTAGGCAACCACAATCCCGCACTAATTCAAGAACCCAAGAAAGTAGTCCAGGTGGCCCGAAACTAAGCAATAGATGGTCTCGATGAACGTAGGCCAATTCATTCACAATTCCACATGGATCTCCAATCATTGAATCAAGAACCTTTGTTTCTCAATTTTTAGCAATTATGAACTCTTCATAATTCTAACTTCGTTTTATCTTTGAAACTTTGATTGCGATCAATTTTGGAAACACAATCTCGATGAACGCAGATTAGCCATCCAAAACTTGAACCAATCTAGAATCACAAGACTAAAAAACAAATAGGAAAATCAAACCCCAAAATCCACACACAAACCAACTACCCAAAACCCATTCCAGATCAGCAAGTCTGGACTTGGTTCTGTTGAATCTTTCGAAAATTCCCAGATTCTGGTTTTCACAACCAAAATCAGACCTTCTGATCACCTGTGCTGCGCCGCCCAAATTTCTTTGCGGTCGCCCAAAACTGTGCGGGCCGCCCAAGCGTTTTGTGCGGTCGCCCAGTGCCATCAGAATGTGCAGAATTTTTAAGTTCGAAAATTTGTCTCAAAATTCGTTTCCCCGATTATTAAAACTTTGATCCAATCAAAATTAATAATCAACAATTTCGAATCCACCATAATTTATTTATTGCGATTGAATCGTGCGATTAAAGTTGCAAAACAATAAACCACATAAATCACATAACACATACACATATATCCAATATTCAAATCATGCAAGGCACATAAACATTTATATACACATAACATGATTCAAGTATTGAATTAATCAACATGAAACGGAGCTCTGATACCACTGTTGGGTTTCCAAGTACATGCGCAGCGGAAATTAGAATTTAAAATTTTAAGAAACCCAAAGCCATGGATCCGTTCATATGATTAAATCAAATACAACATAAGAATAAAGGAATAAACTAACCCTTGATGGCTATCAAATTCTCTTGGTCTTTGGTGGAGGTTTGAAGACTTGATCACGATCACAAAGCTTGAACACGAACTTGAAGATGAGGATTTTCACCCTCTAGCGGTATCCACACTTCGAACGAATATCAAGGAGCTTCTTGATATTGGTTGCTAGACCAAATTGTGAAACACTTTTCACAATCAAAGAACTATATGGAATTTATTTGTGTATTATTTTGTTCCTCAACCAAAGTGTCTTGAACAAAATAAACCCTCTCTCAAACTCTTTGAGACGCACAAAATATTGGCCTAGAGTGCTGGCCGAATTTGGTCTTTATACACAAGTATGACCTATTCCAAATAGGAAACTGTGTCAAACTCCTTCCAAATTCTTTCCTAATCAAATTAGGAATCTGCCACCCGACAGCACTGTGCGGCCGCCCAAAACCATCTGTGCGGTCGCACAACTATCTGAAACAAAACTTGTACAAAATGGGCTAAATTGTGCGGCCGCCCAGTCCATACTGTGCGGTCGCCCACTTTCCCAGAAAGTCCCAATTTCCAAATTCCAATGTAGTCCTTCTTAAGATTCGTTCTATTGTGTGTGACCCTCTAGGATTATACAAAGTTGGCAATGGGTTCAAACATGAACCATAAGATATGATTAGGTTCTAGCAAACCGTCATACCTACCCAATTAGTATACTAGATACAAGTTCGCATTTCTCTTAGAATATGTCATAATCCTTTTGTCCCGATATCATTGAACACAAGTCATGGTCAGAGTCAACTTGTTTTGTTCAATACTTTCTCGATTCCGAATATGTTGATAATCCAAATGACATTGATCCAATCAATCATTTGAGTCCCGGCCGAACATTTCATCAACATCATTCCTACGAGAGGCCAAGTTTGACATCTCTCCGAGGAGGGACAAATCCATTTAGCTTATTATTCTTTCCCTACGTGAATCCGATTATGTCAATCATACCCTTTATAACTACTCGGTTAAAAGTAGCGTTTGAATATGTCAAAATAATGTTCATCAAGTGGAAGACTATAATAAACTTCATGTCTAAGGATTCAAATGACATAACTAATATGAGATATATGTATGACATAGACCATGACATAAATCTCATAAGGCGGGTCATGTCCAGTACCTTGTTCCGAAACAAGTACCCATAAATCTAACATGATCATCACTGGTCATTTAGCCTTTATACTAGTGCTTAACAAGTACTAGGGACGGAGATTATTATAAGTAAACATGAACAACCATAATAATCAACATCAAAACACTCTTTATTGATTATGAAATAAATGATAAAATTACAACGTTTATTAAACGTGCCTAGGGCACCAT